>JAJDFE020000298.1:0-37723 GCA_021527465.2 Geoglossum glabrum | reverse complement strand
AGCATAGGTACTAGAGTATTGATAAGTGGTGATCAGTAATTTAGACAAATAAATTGAGTTTTGAAGTTGAAAAAAATTCTTAAGTAATTTGGATAAGATAATATGTTGATAAAGATCAAACTTATTTATCTAAAAACTGTAACCCTTTGTTTAAGAGTGGGAGAACAAGTATAGAGATATGGAGGGCATTTTCTGATATTAAAAAAGGACTATTAGTTATGTTAAGACCTGGTAGGATGAATCAACATTGATATTATAAGGAGATTCTGATACTATATGATTTTTTGTTTTACAGGATTATTAGAACAATGCAACTAGAGAAGGAAGAGGTTTATTAGATAGAAGATAGAGCATGCTACCATAACACTAAGGCAAATCAGAAATGGAGAATATTAACAGTCTTTGTATTGATATAGTGACTTACATAATCACCAGATCTCAATTCAATTGAGAATCTATAGACAATTATCAAGAAGAGGATTAGTAGAAGATGTGATCAAATCAAAACTGCTGAATAAATAGGAATTATTACAAATATGTAAATTCTATTACGAATATAGCTTAACTAGCTTGTGAACCTCCTTGCAATTCTTATAAGCTCATCACATAATTTGCAATCCTTCGTACAAGTACTAATTGTAGTTTATGAGCCAAGGCCCTTCATACAAACTCTGTGACATATCCATGAACCTACTCATGTTTGCCAAACTTATAGCAAGAGCTTATCATGAAGCTCATTATATGTGCAAACTTTGTAATATACGAAAGGCAGTCCATATTACGAATATGGCTTAATCTAGCAGTACAAGCCTCCTTGCAACCTTTATGAGCTTATTATATAGCTCGTGACCTCTCATATGAGCACTAGTCCATAGGTCAGGGCCCTCCACATAAATACCATAACATATTCATAAACTTACTTATATTTATCAAACTCATAGCAAGAACTCATTATATGCATAGGCCTCATGGCATATAAAGGGCAGTCTGTATTACGAGCCTTCAATCTAGCCTTTACAAGCCTCACTGAGCCACATGAGCTCATTGCCAAACCCACAAACCTCGCGCAAAGCCCTCGAACCTCTATACGGGCCTTAACCATGATACAAAACTCTACATAGACTTTAATCGTGCTTACTGCTCAATGGACATACGAACAGACTACACTGTGAACCACTACCATTCATAGTATAGCCAGTGAGCCCAACCATGGCTAGCATAGCTTGTAACAGTTCGTGGTGAGTTCGAGAGCTCTCTCTTCTTATATATATAAATATGAGGTCTCCTTCTACATCTTCTCTCCTCTTTAGCTTTGAATTATCGAATAGAAGTAGTCCTATCTTGCTTTCCAAGTGCCTGGAATCTACGTTTGTGACAGTCTGAGAGGCATTCTTCTATATATATAAGCTCGAGGCCTCCTTATGAACCTCCTCCCTTCTCTAGCTTTGAATTGTCAAATATGAAGTAGTTTTAACATTACTTTCCAAGCATCTAAAATTGTGCTTATGACAGTCTGGGAGATATTCTTCTATATATATAAGCCCAAGGCCTCCTTACAAATCTACTCTCTTCTTTAACTTTGAATCATCAAATATAGAGTAGTTTTAATATTACTTTTCAAGTATTTAGAATTGCATTTATAATAGATTCCATGCAAATGCAGATGGAGCCTTGTATTAAGGCAAAAGGTGGTTTAATTAAATATTAAGTCATAAAACTTCTAAATTTATATACTATTGATTAACTGCTCTAGTATTTATATTGATGTGACCATTGATTGTTGCATTATGAGCTATAATGGTGGTTTTGCATGGTGTATGCTGACTTCTTCACTATTACTGTACAATAGTTATAAGGAAGTTAGTATATACTTTGCTTTTTTTCATGACTGTTATTTAATAAAGAAAACTGAAAATTTTTCACTACCCTACTACTGCTATAATAAAAATGTCCTTGAAATCAGGGGCTAGAAGGCTGATAAATCCTGTAGTCAAATTAGCCTTCTTGAAGCTCCCCCCTACACTACAGTATCCTTTATTATTTGCTATGCAAAACTTTGTCTTCAGAATCCAACAGTTAGCCAAAAATGAACTGGATGTTCCTGAAAAACTACTACTTGAAATAAGAGGTACCTGTGTTGAATTGCTGAAGCAGACAACAAAATAAATATGGTTGTATTATTGACTCCTACTTCATTGACAAACAACCCAAAAAATTTTAGCAAGAGGAGGATTATTCAAATGCAAAGTACAAATCAAACCTTATCTAACTATCTCACATTAAAAAGAATGCTTAATTTGATATAAGAAACATAAAAACTGGAGTGAGGAGGAGTAGCAATCTGTAATCTGGACATACAAATTCACTTTTGAAGTTGGCAAGAATTATAGGATGATCTGAGTTACTTGGCAAGCTAGTAATGACCAGGCACATTTATCTAAGAATTGTAAGCCTTCATTCAAGAGTAAGAGAACAAGTGTAGGGTATGGGGGACTTTTAGTGGAGTAAAAAAGGGTCTTTTTAGTAGTGTTAGGTTTTGGTTGTATAGATCAACATCAGTATTGTGAAGAAATTTTAGCACTACACAGTCTTTCATTCTATCGAGCTATTAGCCAAATACAACTTGGGAAAAAAGAAGTTCACTGGATGGAAGATGAAGCTTGTTACCATAATACCAAAGAAAATAAGAAGTAGCAGGCAACAAAAGCTTTCATGACAATGAGATGGCCAGCATAGTCTCCAGATCTCAACCCAATTGAGAACTTATGGACTATAATTAAGAGGAGAATTAGTAAAAAGCACCATAAGATTAAAACTGCTAAGGAGATAGGAATTGCAATACAAAAAGAATGGGATTTGTTAACAGAGGCACTGTAGGGTATGCCTAAAGAATTGTTCTTAGGCATCCCAAGTGCCTAGTCTAGGATCCTAACATTTAAGTTATGGGGTTACCCACAGTTAAGAGATAAAATGAATGTAGAAAATGCAGGGTAACAAGAGGTGTTTCATTAGGGCAGTAAGGAGTGATGGTGTAGTAAGCACAAACACACTAGTGGGTATTATAGACACTCTCTTCTGGCACTCTCAGTCTAACTATCCTACGGGTGACATGGGCACCCCTCTCTAAATCCTTGAGTGTCACAGGCACTCCCTTCAGGTACTATCAGCTTACTCAGCCATACCATTAGGCTTGAAATTTCAACATAGATTATAGATCTTAAGGTGGATCTAGCAGAGAGTAGCTTGGTGGGAAACTTGAAAACTCTGATGCCCAGTCGGGTTGAGTTACCTAGTCAGCTTGGGCACCACCCAGTTAGCCATATTCTGGCATAAACTGCCCAATTTGCCAATACTTTCCAATAGAAATATTATTTGATTACCCTGCAAGTGGTTGAAATTTCAAGCCTAATGGTATGCCTAGGTAGGCTGATAGTGTCTTAAGGGAGTGCCTATGACACTCAAGGATTTAGAGAGGGGTGCCCATGTTACCAGGAGGATAGTTAGACTGAGAGTGCCAGAAGAGAGTGTCTATAATACCCACTAGTGTGTTTGTGCTTACTACACCATCACTCCTTACTGCCCTAATGAAACACCTCTTGTTACCCTGCATTTCCTACATTCATTTTATCTCTTAACTGTGGGTAACCCCATGACTTAAATGTTAGGATCCTAGACTAGGCACTTGGGATGCCTAAGAAATTCTCTAGGCATACTTAAGAAGCCTAAAAGATTTTGTTCATGCCTAAATTCTAGTTAAAGAAGATGCCTAATGTTTTTCCTTTGTCAATTTTCCTAAGTATGCTTCTTGTGTCATTTTTTGACATGACCTTTGTATGGGAGATAGGAGGGTTTTAGTGATTCACATACAAAAATAATATTTTTGAAAAGTGAAATTAACCCTGGAACTTTCTTATGCCACTGAATGCCACCCAGTGGGTATATGGGGGTGTTGACTTCAAGCAATCAAGCAAAATTTTGTACTGGTGCATTTATTTAACTAGCTACACTGCACTGTCCCTAAAGTCTAGTTAAGAAAGTACCTAAAGCAATTTATTTTAGCTACTAAGCTTGCCACTAAGAGCTTCATAACATAAATTGAAAGCTTGTACTGGCATAGAAAAAGTGAGCCCAAGTTAAATCAGTAGATACTAGTGCCATAGGCTCTTAGGAGCCTGTCTCAGTTAAAAGGGTTCTTTACAGATAGGGTAGTGCTGCCCCCTCCTGGTATGTTCAAACCTATTTTGACAACACTTCAACTCTGGGTCAAAAACATGGACATGGTCGCACAACCACCACCAGCAATCAAAAATTCATCTGAAATAAGGGTTTTTGTCGTCCTATGGTAAGTAGTCTGCTCATAAAGTTTCAGAATTTTTGGATCGCTTTTACATTTAAAAGTATGCATGTTTAAGTACCTTTGAGATGGGTTTGGTGGGGCCTCGCTTGAGACATATGATCATGGCCGCTTATATAGGGGCCGCACAAATTGGGTCACAATATGGGTGGGCCGCGCAAACAGGCAAGGTGGACAAACCAACACCCATTGGGCATGCGAGTTCTTAGAGTTAGAAGTTAGCATCTTTCCAATCCTGTTCCGGGAAAGCTTGTAAAGCAGTCAAATGATCAAAGTAGCGGGCTGTGTATGTTCACTTGACCACTGTCGTACGCCAACATTCGGAACGGTTTTTAATGTGTTTATTAGGATAATGTCTCCCGCTATTCCACTACAGTACTTGCTGTATGCCGCCTGGGTTTTTTTTAGTATTTCCTTTACGGGCCATAATCACCAAGGTGAAAGTGGATCAAGAGTAAGTTCATATATTAGAATAGCATTGGCCGTTTAGATCCAGCCTTGTATGACCAGAACCAAAATCGTTGCTCTATTTCTAATTTACACCCGAGGGTCCATGCCAGAAGCAATATCAGAAGGAAGCAGAGAGATTGAGACCCAGGTTCCGATCCCCAGAACAAACCATTGCTATATAAACGAGTCGCACACTTTTGAGACTGGGTCACTACTGCTGGGTGCATTGCGCAGGGACTCCCTCCTCCTCATCGCCATCATCAGCATCAACCCACCCAGAACCTCCTCGTGTATCGTCTGAGTTTGCGCCAAACTGACGGTACTTTCAGTGTCTCTTCACAAGGTCCTTTTTTCAGATGGACACTTACCTCTTCGAGATTTGCACCGGCCTCGTACTCCACCTCGTCTACGGTCTCCGCTAAGATTGGATCCCTAGGCTTTGGAAGCAACCCTTGTAGCTTCGCCGCGGTAGCAACATCGTCTTCTTTCAGCCAGTCGTCGTTAGGGAAGGCAACATCCACAACGAGATACAAGTCGCCCTTTACCTCACTCTTTTTGATAGGCATCCCTTCTCCTGGTACCTTTAAGACTTGGCTTGGTTTCAGGATGCGGCCACGGGGGTGGTTGATATGAATTCCGCGTCCGTCCAAGTGTTTGAGAACGACCCTTGAGAACCCACATAGGGATTCGGCAAGTGTAATCTCGAGAGGGGCGGTGAGGTCTGAACCCGCTCGGGTAAACGTCTCGTGTTCGACTTCCGATACTACAAAAATAAGATCGCCTGGCTCCTGGTCTGGTACTTGATCCGCTTCACCGCTCAAGACTATTCGATCTCCTTGTCTTTTCCTAGGTTAGGCTTAAACTATAGCAACGGAAGAACGGAAGCTTACTTAGAACCTCTAGGTATATAGATCTCGAGAAAGTTCTTTTCTTCTGTTACCCGGTCTCCCCTGCACTTTCTGCATCTGTCCTTGTCTTTGAATAATTTCCCGGTGCCTTTGCAGGGATTACACATTATTGTTTCTTGTGTGACAAGTCCGGGTCCGATTGAGCGCAGACCTTGTGTGTAGCCTGTAATGTATTGTATATCAATATCACCCCGTCGTCTGTAGCTTAACGAGAGAAACGCACCTCTGCCATGGCAGGTTGCACAAGTCTTTGGCTTTGCCTTTTCTTTCCCGCCATTGCCTTTACAGACACTACATACGACATTCTTCGTACTAGCAAATTTTGTGGTCTTCCCCTTATATAACTCTTCTAGTGTGACTTCGTACTTTTTCTCTTCGTCCCTACCTTTCCTATGCCGCATTGGTCCCCCACCAAATCCAGGTGGAGGTGGCCCGCCCATCCCCATCCCAAACATGTGGGACAGAATATCATCGAAATCGACATCTCCGCCCATACCGCTACCACGCGCGGGATCGAATGCGGACATGCCATGGGTATCGTAAAGGTGGCGTTTCTCGTCGTCGTAGAGGATCTCGTAGGCTTGGCTCACGGCTTTGAACCTCATCTCGGCTTCGGATCGTACATCTTCAGGAACCTTATCGGGGTGACTTGAGAGTGCCGCCTAGGTGTTCTGTTAGCAGTTAAGCGCGGCGGACTTTGCGGGGCTAGAGACTTTATGATAAGCTTTCTTGATCTCAATCCTGGTTGCGGATCTCTCAACACCCAAAATCTCTGAGAGTTGTTAGATGCACCTCGCTGTGCTGGCGTGGGAATGTTGCACTAACCATAGAGGTCGATTTCCTCAGCGTCAACGGCCACTGCCCAGTTTCGGAATGTTAGTATGGCCTCGTTTCGAGTGTTTACGGGGAAGCCGAGACTCACTTTTGCCAATAGATCCTCTGCCGCAGGACAACTTCACCGCTGCAGAAGCGATGGTAGGAGAGAGATTAGGACTATGACTTTTGCTCCGCTGTTACATGAGCCTCCTCCCTGCTGGCTGGGTGATAGACGGTTGAAAAATTTTGGTTATGTAAAGGTGCAAATTCTCGAGAGGAAGTAAGTTTTAGCGAGTTGGTTGAAAAAACAGTCAGTTCGTAGTCAATCCGTCATTGGTAAAACATAAACAACCACCTTTCTGCTTCACGAGATGTCGTTCGTGCTCAATTCGACACGACAGTGGATCTGCATGACGTGTGCCGCCCGTTTCTCGACGAAGTCTAATGGGAAAGAATATGGAAATGCGTTCCGCAAATTGAAACTAAAGCTTCCCAAAGAACCTGCGAGGACCCGCTTTGCTCCATCTCCCACAGGGTATCTTCATTTAGGGTCTCTGCGCACAGCGCTCTTCAATTACCTTCTCGCGAAGTGCACGGGAGGCCAATTTCTCCTGCGGATCGAGGATACAGACAAGGTTGGCAGAGACTTTCTCTGCCGGTACAGAAGCGTAGGTCTAACTTACGAAGAACAGGACCGTGCCAGATGCGGAGGAGAGGATTTTTCAGGATTTGAGATGGGCCGGCCTGCAGTGGGATGAGGGTACGGAGTCTTTCACGGCATCGCGGGGTTTAGCTAAGGTTACATAGGGCCACAGGTTGGGGGCCCGTACGGTCCCTACAGGCAGGTGTGTAGTATATCTCCTCGAGTCTCGAAGTGAGACATTAACATGTTTTGAAGTCGGAAAGGACGGAGACCTACCGGGAGCATGCCGGTATGCTTATTAGAGTATGTCAAATAGATCCTGAAGTCAGCAGCGGCGCCCTACTCATAGCGCTACAGACAGGCCATGCATATCGCTGCTTCTGTTCTGCCGAGCGATTGAACGAGCTTGCGAAACTACAAAACGACCTTGGATTTCCGGTAGGCTATGATAGGACGTGTGCTAATATATCTGAGGGAGGGTCGGAAGACCGTGTATCGAGAGGGGAATCCCACGTCGTCCGACTGAGGGTATGAAGGCTGCCCAACCACGAATAAATCTCGTGCTCACCAAGCCTAGGTCCCCAATATATATCCGAAATTCGAAGACTTAATATATGGCGTTGTTGGGGGAAAAGCCAAGTATGGCAGGACCTGGGTTAACGGTGGACAGCCGACGTACGAAGACCCTATACTCTTAAAATCTGATGGACAACCCACCTATAACCTTGCAAATGTTGTCGACGATCACCATATGAAAATCACGCATGTAGTCAGGGCAACTGTTTGTTAACCCCTTGCTTTTCATAACAAACAGAAGCTGACCTCTTGATAGGAGTGGCTATCGACGACACCAAAACATATTTTCATGTACGAAGCTTTCGGTTGGCAACCTCCAGCTTTCGCTCACGTCGGCTTGCTTCAAGATCGCAACGGGCAAAAGCTTAGCAAACGTAACCTTGATCTGGACCTTTCGACGTTTCGGCGAGATTTAGGCATCTTTCCAGAAGCATTAGTTAACTATGTTGCGCTCTTGGGTTGGTCACACAATGCATCCAAGGATGTAATGGGACTTAATCAGCTCGTTGAGAACGTGAGAGCCCTGGGGCTATTAGTGACAGGATTACTTTGCTGATGGAAGCAGTTCGACCTCAAATTTACAAAAGGCAACACAATCGTCACCTTCGAGAAATTATGGTTTCTTCAGAAAGCTCACGCTAAGCTCCGCACTGAGGGAGGGGGGGAGAAGTTTGAAGAGCTTCTTGACCGTGTTTGTCTATTCGCTCATGACAATTCAGCTGCTCTAGGGTAAATATCGTACCGTGACTCTCTTTGAAGATTTGCTAACATAACCTTAATTGGAGGAACAATTTTGGCAATGGGAAAAACCTGCGAGATTACGTATCCACGATCCTCCGTGCTGATTCAGAGAATTTTACCACGTCTGGAGACTTTTGGGAGCGGAACTCCTACTTTTTTGCCCCGATCGTGATTGGTCACTATTCGACTAGACGCGACAAAGGCAAGATAATCCATTCAGTGCCAGTTCGCGATCTCGTTCAATGTGCTAGGCAAATCGAAGCCATATCTCTGGAATCCTGGAACAGTTCAACGATCAAGGGTAGAATATCAGAAATAGTAGCAGCATCTTCTAAAATCAAGTGTCTTGAGTCAAACGAGCAAGATGAGAAGTACTCCGGGTTGATCAGTAGGACGCAAAAGGAGTTGAACACCGCTTTGCACCACTACCTTCGTTGGGCTATCGCAGAGGGTAAACAGGGTCTGGCAATCGGCGAAGCGATGGCGATACTGGGGCGAGATATTTCTTTGGGGAGACTGAGAGAGGCTGCTGCTCTGGCTGACCCGGGTATTGTATTACAAGAGGCTGGAACTAAGTACGCCTAAGCTGGTATCTTTGTACCATAGTTTAAATATGCCCCCCATTCTCTGAACTAGAAGCTGGTGCACTTTATTGAAGACGATCCTTAACGCCAGCCAGTGCGTTTGCATCATTTAAGTAAAATCCGAAGGAAACCGAGGTATTTAGGCCTTAGCGTCCCAAGAGCCCTCCCCTATTCCATTGAAGAGTTTGTCTTTCACCACCCCAGCTAAAAGGCCACTGATCTCCTCGCCGGCGATTTTGCTACTATCCCGTACCACCTTCTCCAGTTGGGTATCCTTCATTGGAATGCCCCCTAGCTTCGGCACCTGTATTCCCCGCCCGCTGGTCTGCACGCTCGTCTCCGCCTTTTTAATCTTTAGGCTTAGATCTACCATCTGTTTGCTGCTATAATCCCGGTTTGTGAATAGCGGGCTTTGGCTGAGAGTAGATACCCAGTACTTGTTCCATAGCAGCTCCAACAGTTGAGTGTCTAAGCTACTCTTGAAATGTGATACCTCCAGCGAGTAGTACCTACTGCTATGCGCTCCAAAATCTTCAATTTTTGACAAAGGAATTGTCTGATACCCATCGCCGACTCTCTCGGCAGCTGGTTTATAGCTTTCGGGGTATGTTCTAAATGCGCCAATCTCCACTTTTCCAGCTGATATTGTGCGGTCAGGATCAATCACCACAGCCAAGAATGGGTCCTGGAAGGACTGCTGTGTTAACTGAGTACTGACATCGATGCCACTCAGCCAGCAGCCATAACCTGGGTGGCTATGGTACCACCCCACTGCGTTCTCCATCTGTCCGACATCTCTCGATGACTGTAGGTAGCTTGGCATGTACTCATTCGCTTCTTCGTGGGCATTGACACGAGTCTCGGTGCCCTCGACCGGCAAGCGGAACGCATCAGTCACGATAAAAGTATCTCCAGCAGTCTTTCCCTGCATAAGGCCCATAACCTCTAGTGAACCGCCTGCTCGAGCATGCATCACCATCTTGAGGAGGGCGACGGCTGAGATGCGGACATTTTTGAAGTAACGCGGATTCGTCTTCCATGGCTTCCCGTCCTGAATCTTGCTCTGTTCCAAGGCATCGTATGAGTAGAGTGCATCGCGGCTGGGGTCAACCAGTTGGACAGCATTGTCAAGCTCTTTATTACCATGGGATTGTCAGTTGCGATGTACTGCAAAAGCTGGTTGAGATGACTTGCCCCAGCTCCTAAGGGAGGCCTCCATATATAACTCCACCACGGAATGCAGCTGTGAAGACGAGGTGTCGATGTCTACTTGAAAGCTGTGCTGAGGTGGGATGCAGAGTATGTACTTTTATCTCCAGGACTGAGGAGTTGGAATTCGTCACTTGTGCTTAGTAATAACATCAACGATCTCTAAAATAGCGATGTGCCAAGATGGTGATCATGCGCCAAGGCAATAATGCCCGCCGTTGCCATCACAACATCCGCAGGTAAACAACACTTCGTTTCGTCACGATACACCACCATAACCACTCGCCTCCACTTCTCCTACTCCCTTAATCGCCCTTCTCCTCGACGCCGAGTCACTCCGAGCTCGCGAATCGCTCTACAACTCCCCTTTTCAGAAGGCTGTCGTTTTGCTGTGTTACCGTTTGCCAGATTGGGTCAGCTGTGGATTAGGTACCATTCCAGTGACGTCCTTGCTCCGCGATATCAAAACCACGTGGTATACGTGGAATCCGCGCTGCCTTTTTAACGTGGATAGAGGCCTCAAAATTTATCTGACCAGCAAGGCCAGGCATTACTCTAGGACATCGCTCGACCCGCGAGCATGGATACTAGCTACCTTACCTCGCAGGTCGCGTCGATTATCAGCGAACTTCATGGCTTGTTTGACGAGATTGGAGTTGAGCGCCATGAGAGAGAGGCTCGGGAATCAGATGTAAGCTTTTCCATCTTTACATACGGGTGTTATGGTGCTGGTAGTAAAATACTAACGTGTTTCTTACCCAGCTTTTTGCAGCACTATCAAAAACTCTTCACGACCAATTGGAGCGAGTATCCGCGTAAGGACTAACCCGAATACGCTTTAAATATGTGTGTTCGTCCCCGCTAATGGTGTGTTACGGGCTTTAGTGAGAAGCGCGAAATGGCAGATGAAGCACATCGCATCGTAAAGACCATCAAGCAGCTGGAGACGTCTTTGGATGACGCAAAGGCGACTAATTATGAGGAGGAAGATGAGAACTTGAGGGTGTCGTTTCCCCTCGTAAAGTGCTTACAGTCCCTTAAAGAGAAGCACGCAACTATTAGCAAAATACACAAGGAGCGGTTCGAGCAGGTAAAAAGTACGTATATGATGTGGGGGTTATTGGGTTCATACTGATGAATGGCAGAGCTCGTGCAGGCCCTCAACTCATACGCGTCGCATCTAGAGTCGACATTCGTCAGGATTCCCCTACCACCAACATCACCAAATGCATCCGTTCCGTCAACGTTCAGCTTGTCCCCGTCCTACGTCACGTCGCTTGACGCCGAATTTACCCGTGTGTATGAGGAATATACTCGCCGAGTCGCCTCTGTCCAGGCAATGTCCGAAGAGATTATTAAGCTCTGGGCTGAATTAGGAACACCCCAAGCGCAGACGGATGGTGCCATCGTCAAGTACTACCGGGATTCGCCAGAACAGTTGGGCCTACGAGAAGACGACATGGGAAGACTAAAGACAAAAAGAGACCGGTTGATTGAGGAAAAACGGGGTCGAGAGCGCAGGTTGAAAGAGATCAAAACAATGGTAGAGATACTTTGGAATAGGTTGGATGTCGAGGAACATGAGAGGAAGAGATTTCTCAACGCGAACCGAGGCTGTGGGATGAGGGTCATCAACGAATTCGAAGATGAGCTTTCCCGATTGAATGAGTTGAAGAGGCAGAACCTTCACTTGTTTGTGGAAGATGCAAGGTGTAGGCTGCAAGAGTTGTGGGACGGGCTTTATTTCTCCGAGGAGGAAATGCTTGAATTTACACCTGCTTTTTCAGGTATGATTCCCCTATCCCAACTAGCTGTCTACATACTGATATGTAGTACAGATGTTTATAGCGATGCTCTCCTCTCCGCACATGAGTCTGAGATTGCTCGCTTGGAGGCCCTCAAAGAGCAACGAGCTCCAACACTCGAGCTCATTGATAAGCATCGCTCGTTGGTTAAAGATCGAGATGATCTCGCCGCATCTAGTCAGGATGCATCACGGCTGATGTTGAGGGGTCAAAAAGGCGAGAAACGTGACCCAACACGCCTGTTGAGAGAGGAGAAGATGAGGAAAAGAATAGCAAAAGAACTACCGAGAGTTGAGATTGAGTTAAAGAAAGTACTAGAGAGGTGGGAAAACGAATACGGTAGACCTTTCCTAGTTCATGGAGAACGTTACCTGGACGAGCTGGCAGCCGCAGCGGCTAAAGCACTTCCCCCAAGGTCCAAGACGCCATCCGGTCCGCCCCCGAGAGCAAAGACTCCGGCCCAACCCGTACCGAATAGCAGTAGGGTTGTCAAACCTGCAACGGCGGCTAACAATCGCAGTGATAAGGGAGCAACAAAGGTCCCGCCACCCCCAAGGTCCGGTGCGAGGACACCAACAGGAACTGTTAGGAGGATTCCGCATACCACAGCGCTGCAATTGACAGGACAGGTGAGCCCATCAAGGATCCCGGCTCGGGCACCACTGGGAAACATGCAAAATTCACCCGAACGCCGTGGCGCCCCGGAGTTGAAAAACGGTAGAGAAACTATTCGAAAGGGGATGCTGCCCCCAAGAGCTCCGCCACCAAAGATGAGGGATTTGTTCATTCCCCCCCCCGCTCCTACGCCTGGAAACCACCACCACTATGCTGATGGGCAACGAACCGTTAGCGCAGCCTCATCAAGTGGAAGTGTGCGCCACGTTACTCCTGAGGATGTGTATGACGATCGAGAGATCGGACTGCAAATGCATTCATCGATACCATCGGAGCGGGGAGATTACCGACGGGAGGTATCACAACAGTCAACGCCGCAAACCTACCACGATTTACATTCGTCCGGACCGTATACCAACAGCACCCAATACCTACAGGCATACTACCCCAGTCAGTCGGTAGATGCTAAACGGCAGGTATCGGCGACCTCTTCTATTACAAACACAGTATCGGGGTCTGAGAACTGGGAAACATATGATGACACGTCGGAGCCCGAGGTAGATGCGAGTGAAGCCTACTATGCAAAATTGAGAGCCGCGCGTGGAAAGAGATTTACGCCCGATAGCGGGTACGCTGCGCCGCTGGGTGGCGCGGGGAAGAGGCTAAAGGGCATTAGAGCAGCGGGTACGGGAACGGAGACACTGATGGAAGGCCAAGGCGGGCAGCTAGTAAAGGTCTCTGGTAGTGAAGCCGGATGGACTGATGAAGAAGCGTTTTGAACTCCGACTCTGCATCCCACGCTCGGCAAGGATTGGATGTGTTTTGCGATTAGTCGATGACCTAACATGAACCCTTCCATTTGCCCAGACGGGTGAACAACCGACACGCTCAAAACGACCGCAACGAAGCATCTTCTGATCATGATTTCCCGATTCGGATCTGTCTTTGAATCTTGTAACATATTCCGCCCCAAATGCCATGTGTTTTAAACTCTTCCCGTCCTCCGTCGAGGACTACCCATCAGCGGTTTGTTTCTATTCACTATCCCAGAGGGAAATCCAACGTTTTTGTTTCTGTGCAAATACTTGATAGCCCTGGCTTATTGGGGCTGGTTGCAGGGAGGAAGTGCTAGCCCATTAAATTGTATTGTTTGAAAGAAATTTCTTATTCCCATTCGGGCCTGTTGACTTATTTTTTCCTTTTTCTCCCTCAATCTTTTCTTTTCTCACCGATTATGCGCGCTTTCTCACCCTGCCTTTTTCCCTTCCCAGTGGACTTTCTTCGAGCTGAGCTGTGCAGACCATCATATCACATTAGAAGAGACCCCCGGTCCCCTGGTCAAGGGGGCTTACGGATGTAGTGCTGTCATAGCGCGCTGGAGAATATTTCCAGCGGAAACTTCGGCTGAAGATATTTTTAATTTGTGATTTTTGATTTGGTTTCCTTCACCTCTCGATCTCCTTCTCCATACACTGGCCTCGGTTCGGAAGGTGGTTTCTGGGATTTTTTGCTCGAGGCGTTAGAGATGCCCGGAGAATTGTAATGCAATGTTGTTGGCCTGCCCGAAAGTTTAGAAATAAAAAGCTGATTCGGACGGGCCGCAAGAGCCAGTCCGAATCTCGAGTCTTATCTGTCGGCCGAGGACATGCGAAGGGGTGAACAGGGCAGGAGAATTGCCCAGTGATTGAGAGAAAACAGGAGCGCAGGCAGATTACGTGGTTGGCGGATGCAATGCACGGGGTGCTCCTGCAGCGTGACGGAATCTGGAAAACCCGCGGGTTGGGACTGGCTCCTGGGGTGCATTAGCGGCGATCCTGGTTCGTCGTTGCCCTGATGGATTGATGAATCAGGCAGAGAGATGGGGCGCTGATACGAGGCTTTTGAACCCATGACTGGTGTGACAGCGATCTGGCCGGCCGCCGTACTACTCCGTACACAGATTCGGGCGCGCGACGCGACCGCTGCTGCCCAGGCTTTTCCCAAGCTTTTCCAACGCCCGCATCTCGATTGCCTCGCCGCAGTCCCAGGCAGCGGGCAGGTGGGTGGCCCGCCATCACCGAACCACCAACGCATGCATGCCCCCCAGCAGATGCGGCAGGCCGATGGGCCCCAATGCGTGGCGTGGCCAGTCGCAAGGTACCGGCCGAGGAGGGAGGTAGAGTACGACAGCTACGTCTGCTGGTCGCACGGCGCCAAAGGGCTGGGATGCATCTTTTCCGACAGATAGGGAACGCGACCGTTGCACGAGCGCGCTGTTGCCCTCGATAAGCCGCCGCCTGTTATCATGCTCCGTAGAGCGGGTGGAGGAAGTGGACTCGTAGCACCCGCACGCTCGCTGCCGTTTTGCTCTGTTCTGCTCTGCTCACCAGCGGTTTGCGTGGCGGAGAGCGGGCGGCCAGACGCTGGGGACAGCACGCCGGAATAGGCGACGCGCAAGATGTCGCCCTGCGCTGTCCTGGCCGCACGGTAGCATTATTGACTCAGAATCTCTATCGCAGTTCGTAGGAAGAATAGTGGCTGCGTCTCTGGCCTGCCCTTGGTTATCGTGCTTGAAACCGCACTCTCGGACCCAAACTCCACCCCACGCCGGCCAGCACATTTATATACAGAAGCACCAGCCGCATACCTGGCCACTCCCCCCCTTTGCTCCCCTTCGCTCCCCTTCAACCTTTGTGGGCTAAACCACCCACCAGCGATACATATGCGTCCCTTCATCTTATCTCTGTATCGCACCGCCCAGACTCATACTACACAGCTCCTAGCTCCCGTATCTCGCCTGTCTGCTCCCGAGAGCCTTAGTCTTCCTCCTGCTGTCATCCCGCTGTCATCCGAGCACTACGGCAAAGCTCCTGACCCGCCAGCGTCTCCGTGAATGCCTCACAATTCTCACCAGACCGACCTCTGCATCGAACTGCTCAACGCTTTCTGTGAAGTCTGTTGCGAGTAAGGGTGCATGGGTTGACTAGTTCTAGCACTAAGCTAAACACTGGGATCAGTCTTGTCCGGCTGGAGCGCAGGCTGCTGGCGGTGAGATGATGGCGGCTCGAGCATGTCCTCTACCGCCTCCTTCTGCCCTTTCTCAGGCTGGCGTGGTTCTGGAAAAGAAGAAAGCAGCAAAGAACAAAAAAGAGAATGCCTCGTCAACAAGCCCTCCAGTCTCAGTAGCAGAGGCAGCTTTACCCCCTTCGCAACCTGTTTTTATACCACCCCGAGGGTCGTCATGGAAAGTCCGAAGATCGTCCCAACGTCCATTGCGCCCGTCACCAGACGCCCACCGGCCTGGTGATGTCCCGCCGGCAGTTGCTGCCTTGTTGGCTGTCACCTCGATTCCACTGCCGAAAAATGGTAACACGATACGGCGCCGCAAACACGGTGCGGAGAAGCAATCTGGTTCAAGGCTGTCATCGCAGGGTCAATTCCAAGGGCATGATAGGCCGCCACGCCATACTCCACCAATTGCCAAGTCACCAATGGAGATCTTGCTGTCTCCGCCGGATGAGCTCGATGGGATGGATATCGATGGAACCGGTGATAGGGCGATAGAGTCCGTCTTGTGTGTCCGGACCAAGTCAACCGACTCCGTCCCTTCGTTGGAAACAGATACTGAGTCTTCCGCTTCGTGGAGTAGTCCGCCAACACCGAGGCAAAGTGTAAAGAGAACGAGTGGAGATCGGAGGGAAAAGCAGATGTCTTCCCCTCCAGCAGAAGATTGTGGACTTGACCATCCCCTACTGAATCCATATTTCGACACCCAGACATTCAAGCTTGACGCCGAAAACATGGCGAACCCGGTGCTTCTTGCAGATGCGTCCGATAATACTCCGCGCTTCGAACGGAGGAAGGTCTCGCTCAAGTCAAACCTCACTGCTTCCTTACGCGTCCTCAAATCTGCTGCTCGCTCCTTCTCCAACTTCTCGGCCCCATTCATTCAACCTGACGACTTTCTCACTCGATCAATACTTTCCATAACTCCCCTCTATACAGACGAAAAGCGCCCGCTTCCACTACAAGATACCCCTACTCCAGCTCTACGTCGTTATCTAAATCCTATATCTAGTGCGTCAGCCGATATGTATAGCCATGGAGGCACAAGCAAAGGCTCCCTAGACCGATGCACAGCATCCATACAGCTACAGACCTATCGCGTCTCGAGGCCTTCCAAAAGGGCGAGTTCATCACCAATCACCAACCGCCGTTCTGGCCAAAGGGGTGATGATGATCCTTTTGCCCACCCAACATCACCAACGGGGCCTATCCCGCGACAGCGGGAGGTCCGAGAGAACAGCGATTTTCTACGGGTGATTGTGCTTGAAATGAACATGCGAAGAGAAGGCAAATTGAGTGACAAGGCTCAGGGCAAAGCCAAATTTATTCTTCCACCTCGCCAGCCCTGTAATAGATATGTTTTGGAGGACGGAGTGGTACCTCTTCGATGGACCCCTACACTGTACGAGGGCTAGATGGGTTTGGGTGTTTCTCCGGTGGCTTCCACCAACATTGGATTCTTAAGGCTCTGGGAGCTGTAGTACAGTGTACCACCCTCTCGGCCCCCGGCCTTACCTCTACGCCGACAGCACTCCCGCGATAAGTTCGAGAACCGAAATTTCAATCAATGCATAGTTTCACATCTTCACCCGGATACCACTCCAATTTAGTTAATAAATAGGGAAACAGCGATTCGATAGAGTCCTCTTAGTGGGAACTCCGAACGTTTCCATTGTAAGCCAGGAAACCGCGACGTTGATTCAAAGGGTTTCCCCAATAGCATTCTAGGCACATCCTCTCTTTTTTATTAGGTTAGTAGGGCCTTTGTTTCTCGTTAACTTAAAGAGACCTGGGCCGTTTTATTAACTCACGCTATACCGATCTATCGAAGTACATTTTCCTCCTTCACCTTTTAGAAAACTGAAAGAACAGCACGATTTCCCTTAGTTTCCGTTAACCTAGTAGGCTACATCTGCGTCCTAGTCATTTTCTGTCTTGGTGGTGGTCTACCCTGAGAATTTGCTCCATATAGCGAGGCGCTGGCGGTTTTTCCCTCAAGGCATCTAGTTAGGTAGTTTCCTGAATTCACGTCACTCTTTCCCGTTGTTTGAGCGTGCGCTGCTATTGATGGGGTGTTGGAGCTGATCATCGTCGCATTGCCGCTGGTTGGTAAGATGAAGTTGGCATCCAGTAAAGATGCGCTGCCGGTGCCCGCCTGACTGGGGCACATAGAGCTGTAGAAGTTATTTGATATGATGGAAATTCCCCTCCAAAGCGAACTGCATAGCATCCATATACAGGGTTATACAGAGTCCTGTTCAAGAATCCAGCCACGGTGCACAGGCCGTTGCCACGTGCAACTTGCCACGTGCCACTGGTGTGGCTCGCCGAGAGATATGGCACGCACAGCAACTACTAGTACTCTCATGCCCACCGCCAGCATTGTGGCGATGCAGGAAGCCGAATGGTGGTGTTGCAATACGGTGAGCTCTCCCCAGCCGATTTGGCCGGGTTGACCCAATTGGCTGGACCTGGAGAGGTTCGATGGTTCCAGCCCCCAGCGTGCGGGTTACCGATGGGATACCAATCTCCAGGTATCTCAAGATGATTTGTGGGGGAAATCGTAGCCGGCTGTTGCAGGCTTTGGCCCCGCCACTGAGAGGAAGCATGCAGCCCTGGCGTATCCTGGTGCCTCAGCCGCTCAGCCCCCAATGTGCTTATTCTGGTTTACCGGCGGGACGATAATAGTTGCGTGCAGTCGTTCGGAGCAAGTCGACTCCAGCAACTCCAGGAGGGGCCTTCATCACCGGCGCGGGCAATAAATACTGCTGCACCCCGCTGGCACTGCCATCCAGCCACCGTCTGCATTCGCGTGGCACGCCTCGCCAACATGAGCATCATGGAACCCTTTGTCCCGACGGCCGTTGTGCTCGAGGGCGACAACAACCCCCCGGGAATCTACACACAGGCTCTGCCAAAGAAACCAAAGCCGCCTCAAGCCCCGCAAGACACCGTTGATGGGTTTTGGTCTACTTTTCGGACCAAGACACCGGGCAAGGTCATCAGCGTCCTCCCGGACAACTACTACGTGGGGAAAGCGGCTGCTGCGCGACCAGTCGGTGCGGTCCCGGGGAAGGCTGCGACAAGGAGCTTCGAGCAGGCAGCAAATATATGTCGGGCAAAAGTCGAGAAAATCTCCAGGGAGTGCCGCAGAGTTAACCAGAAATATCGCGATACCCACTTCGATATCGAGTACGACCTCCGGACAAGCGAACGATACCCAGGAACGCCCCGCTTCTGCTTAGATGGCTTGGACGCAGCGCCGAGGGATACCGATGACCCCCTATATCTTCGACCGAAGTCAGTCAAACGCATCGAGGTACCCCCTTCTAGCGCCAGAAATGTTACTTGTATCACGCGAACTAACCGTCACTATCAGGACATCTTTGATGCACCTAAATTTCTCGTTGACGGCGCAACGGCAGGTAAGGGGGACGCTGAGCTGTCATGGGAAGACCACTTGACTGACAGTTGAGGTCCCAGGCGATGTCAAGCAGGGCAGAGTATGCGAACCTAACGGCAATTGGTGGAGGGTCATAAATCCCTTATTAACGGAATCTAGGACGGCGATTGTTGGTTCATGGCTGCGATTGCAACACTATCTAACATGAAAGGCCTTATTGAAAAGACTTGCGTTGCACAGGATGAAGGCAAGATATCTTTTCATTTTACACCATCATTAGTGCCCCCTAGAGGACCGTCCCTTACTCGTATACACGAGAGCACTTTGGGCGTCTCTATCGCATCTGCGATTGGCGCATCTCCTTAGAGAGACATCCAGGCACCCAGGGAAGTTGTACCATCTCGAACAACCGCTAGAAACAGTCTGCAATTTGGCTAGACATCTGGGGATATAGAGTATTACGTGTGACGAAGACTGACGGGTTGCCTAATGTAGCTGTTGGCGTTTACGGTTTCGTTTTCCACCGAGGTTCTACCCCCCACGAACCCCGCTCTCCATGCCCCGAAGGGACTTGCTAATCTGGTACAGACGGCGAATGGATCTCTACCATTATCGACGACAAGCTTTATCTAACAAAACCTGATTACGATGACCC
The DNA here is from genome assembly GCA_021527465.2 of Geoglossum glabrum. Classification (NCBI taxonomy): domain Eukaryota; kingdom Fungi; phylum Ascomycota; class Geoglossomycetes; order Geoglossales; family Geoglossaceae; genus Geoglossum; species Geoglossum glabrum. The sequence goes on along the minus strand of JAJDFE020000298.1, from coordinate 17,919 downwards.
GAGTGTCACGAGAGATATGTGGGATGATCGTGAGCGTCTCGATGGGGAGGAAGAATACCGCAAGACATATCAGACAGGATCTGGCGCTCTCTACTTTGCACAATGCCGTGATCCGAACGAGACTTGGCTTCCGCTCCTTGAAAAGGCATACGCCAAAGCCCATGGAGACTACTCTGCCATTGAAGGGGGTTGGGTAGGGTATGCATACCCATCACTCCCGAAACAGAGCTTGGACCTAACACTTCTGGATTTAGTGAGGGGATCGAGGATCTTACCGGGGGGGTAACATCCGAGCTCTATACCAGTGACATCCTCGATAAGGAGAAATTCTGGACTGAAGAACTAATGAAAGTCAACGAGGAATTCCTATTTGGTTGCACCACTGGTTTGTTGAGTGGCGGGTATGGCTACAGAAAAGGCATCGTTGAAAGTCACGCTTACTCGATCATGAAAGCCAAGGAGATCGATGGCCAGAGATTACTCCTCTTGAGGTTGGTTGGATTTCCCCTGTAGATATCAGCTTCTCTCACCAGTATTCGCAGGAACCCATGGGGCTATGTTGAGTGGAACGGGCCTTGGAGCGACGGCTCCAGGGAGTGGACACCTGAGTGGATGACAAAACTCCAGCATCGTTTCGGTGACGATGGGGTTAGTCCGCCAGATTATCTCGACCACCCATAGTTCAAGTCTGACGTTTCCCATTTTAGGCATTCTGGATCTCCTGTAGGGCGTCTGATTTCCCCGCTGGATGGGAATAACTAACCAAAGCTAGACAAGGATATGCTGCGAAAGTACCAACACTTTGATAGGACGCGCCTCTTTGGGCCGGAGTGGACTGTCACTCAGCAGTGGACGACCTTGAACGTTCCTTGGACTGTAGCATACCACGATACCAAGTTCGAAATTACGCTTACAAAAGAGAGCCCAGTTGTAATTGTGCTCGCTCAGGTAGTGCACCTACAATAGACGTGGCCGAGTAGTAAGCTAACTTTTACCTTCCAGTTAGATGACCGTTATTTCCGAGGGCTAGGGGGACAATACTATTTCAAACTCCAATTCAGAGTTCATAGGAAAGGGGAGCGAGATTATCTTGTCCGCAGCCATGGCAGCTACTACATGAGGCGGAGTGTGAGCACAGAGCTAAATCTTGAGGCTGGTAAATACTTGGTGCTAGTCAAGGTCACTGCTGACCGGAATGAGAACCTTCCATCTGTTGAACAAGTACGCATTCTAACCCCACACGATAGGTTACAGAACTAAGGCGCTAATGCCCCTTCAGGTTGTTCGCGACACATGTCGGCATAAACGAGATAAACTTTTACAGATAGGTCTTAGCTATGATCTTGCACATGCGAGGGCCCAGATTGAAGAAACGGATGAACAGAAGAAGCAGAGAGAGGATAGGGAGAAGCGGGAAAAGGAGGCTGAGAGAAAGAAAAAGAAAGCGGAGATAAAGGCCGAAAGGGAAAAGATGAGGGAAAGGGAAAGAAAAAGAAGGCACAGAGAAAAAGAACGAATAGCAAGGGCCCAGAAAAAGCGGGAGCTCAAGGAAATCGCGCAGAAAGCACAGGCTCTAAAAACGGAGCTAGAGAAAGATACAACAGACACGACTAAAGACCCTGCAAAAACGAGAGATGGAGAGAACAATGAGAAAAACGGTGTGACTCGTGATATCGACTCGAAACAGCAGCAAATCGTCAACGGGTTGAAGAATAATGTCGGCTCGCCGCCTTCGAGAACCTTGACTGTGCCGGAGGTCTCCAGCAACTTCATATCCCCGTCCAGGAGCCCCGCTTCTATACTTAGCGAAATCAGCTCTGATCCCGATTCCGAACCAGAAATAGACGACGATGATCTCGATGCACTCCTCTCCCCCAGCCAAGTTAGACCTACCCCCGGTAACCCCACTTCAGCCCCAGAGGGCGACCTCGAGGAGACAGACCCCTGGAATGCTGTGTGCGTCGTTGGACTCCGCGTCTATACAAAAGACACAGAGGTCTCGGTGCAGGTCATCACGCCTAAGGAACCGGATGAGGCGTCGCTCGATGTAGATGACCTGGCGGCTGACGCAGCTAAGGAGGATATCAAGGGCGAAAAAATGGGAAGTGGAACTCCGAAATGAGATGGGACCCCCGAGGTTGATGGGGTCCCAAAGGCGAATATCGGTCCCGAAGCAACCGAAGGCTCGAAATTAACTTAGATAAGGAAGACATCTTTCCTCCACCATGAGAGCTATTAGCATCCCCCTCCTCCACAAACGCCAACACCTCTTATACACGCAAGCCAGAAAAAACCAAATTGTTATTGTTTTTTTCTCTTCCTCCCTATATATATAGCATATCTTGAATAATTTCGCTGTAGTTAAATCCATACTAGAGGAAAAAAAGAAAAGAAAAAAAAATATAACTACAAGTGGGCTTTTATTCGTTGATTTTATTTTTATTTTTTTGTATTCTAGCCCTTGGCCATAGAACCCAACCCCGCTCCAAAAGCTCGGCTATGCCCCTAACGTGTACGTCGTTGTAGAGAGATAACGAGTAAGATGGGGGTGTGTTACGGACACTATATAGCGTCCTGGTCGTTTCGTTTTTTTACCACACGTCTATCTGCTGCATATCCATTGGTACTCCGTCGCGTTCGCCGCTCTCTAGCATTCTCTCTAGCTGTTTTCAAAAAAAGAAGAAAAAAGATGGGGGTGTTAGCTAGTTGTTCTAATTCCACTCCAAGGAAGAGGGAGGGGGCGTTCTCACCACTACTAAATCCTTGTAGGCCTCCTCTGGGCTGAGTCTCTGAATCTGCTCCCCCGCTTCTATCGCCTCAGCCCAGTCCCTAACTTCCCTCTCAACTCCCCATCCCTGCTCCTTAAACTCTACTCTCCTCTCCCCCTCCCCCTCCGCCCTCACAATCACCACATCTCGCTGCACACTTACGGTCCCCCTCTCACATCCAAACGTATGAGACGAGCCTATGAGCGTAGTACCAAAGGAAATTGAAAAAGTCCCCGTGACACCAGATTTAGTTTTCCAGATAGCGTCGAGTGTGTCCATTGGGGGGAGGTGGGAGCGGATTTGTGATGTGAATGCTGAGATGCGATCGATGCGGTTTTCTGGTCCGAGGAGGAGGCGCGTACCGGCTACGTCGTGGATCCCGCTGTCGAGGAGGAAGCCACCTTGGTGGGTGGGGTTTTTACGCCATTCAGTTTCTATCCGCCACCCAGATTACATGTTAAGTACTCCCCGAGTCGACGCTAGGAAGGTGCATGCATACCAAGGTACTTCCACCCCTCCTTTACGTTCGCAAACACCTCCACCCGGAAATGTAACACCTTCCCCATTTTTTGGATCTCCTTTCGCGCATAGTCGAAAGTATCCAGGGAGCGGAAATTCTCGGCTACAGACCAGGACCCGACTTTGGGGTCCATCCTTGCAGTGTACTGGTTGAGGAGCATGGCGGCGGCGGTAAGGTTCATAGCTATAGGCTTCTCAGAGAGGACGTGCTTTTTGGCGAGGAGGGCTTTCTCAACAAAAGAGGGTTGGATGGGAATAGGGAGGCTGAGGAGGTGGGTTAGTGAGGTCTTTGAAGGGATATAGCTCTGCGGATCGGGAGAATTAAGGGAGGGGGCGTACGCAATTATGACGGCCTGTATATCGTCGCGGAGGAGGAGGGCATTGTAGCCCCTCGTTTCCCCCAAGCCGTCGCAGTAGATATCTACGCCGTCGATGCCACCCGTGGCGACTTGTGCCGAAGCTTCAGAGCGCGAGTAGATGGCCTTCAGCGCCAAGTTCGGGACTTTAAGTACGGCGGGCTATGCAGCACGAGACCCAAATGAGAACTCGGACGTTAAGAAGCAGAAATAAGCCATTGCTAAGTTACCACATGCTGTTCTCTGGCAAAGATGCCTGGTTGTGAGTGGTTGATCAATTAGCATCGACACTGTCCTTGTGGGAGCGGGGTTTATGGACTGTACTCCGTACCACTTCCAACGATCGCTACCCCAATGGCCATAGTGTGTTCCTGGCTGGCAGTTTCTCGGAGGCTGTTAACGTAGCACCGGGATAGAGGCGCTGAATGTACCGGGCGATCAGCGTGGAGGTTGCGCAATATCCAATGCCCCCACACCCGCACGCATTCCCTGCTCACATCATATCCTACTCTCCGCCACTCTCTAGGAGCCTCATCGCCGCTGCCTCTTCTCTACAACTCCGTCCACCTTGCGTCCGCTACTCCACGCGCCCGATCGCCGTTGTCCCTCCGACTCTCCGCCCCGCCCCCGTCCCGCCCCGCCCCGCCCCGCCCCGCCACGATGTTCAGAATGGCCTTGACGTCACACTCGCTTCGCACTGGAATCCCGCTCTCTGCTGTGCCTCTGCCTCTGCCTGCATTCACTACTTCCCTAATTCGCCACCACCACCGTCTGCATAGTTTCGTATTTCCTTCGCTCTCTATCTCCTAACTAGAGTCGTTCTTTTGCATTGCCTACGCTGTCAAGATGTCTGAGCACATCCAAACACCCATAGAGAGGCGCACGCCGTTATCCGCTGAGATCAACGAGGCTACAAGGTGACTTCTCTCTGATGACACTTGTAACTAGGCTAGAGCTGACGGTTCCGCCAGGAAAGCCCACACAACCCTGAATCGCCTTATCACGTCTCGGCTCCCTCATGCCTTACCTCCGTACAGCACAACTCCCGATCTATATGGCCAAGGCCTGCTCCACTTCGCGCCTATTTACCTGACCTTCGAGTCCCTCTGGCTCTCCCTTCTGCACACGACCCCCGTCGCTACACCCTCCCTCGAGTTCCAAGACCACGTAGGGTTTCCCCTGCGAGATCTCGATCCCATCCATCATGCCCGTGCCTCCCCCTCAACACCGGATGGGGACCCCCGTAGACGCCGTGCAAGCATTTCCCTCCGGGTTCACACCTACCTGGAAAAGCTACTGATACCAGGCTTGATGCGGGGCGAACGTCTCAAAGAAGACCTGAGCTATCTAACTGGACTCAGCGTAGCAGAGCTCGAAAGGCGTCTCGATCGCCCAGAAAGCAAGCAAGTATCAGAGTTTGTGGCACACATCCGCTCAACCGTCCTGAGCAAACCGCATGTGCTGGTTGCATACACGTGGGTGATGTATATGGCTGTAGTCTCCGGCGGTCGCTGGATACGCGCGCAGATGCTCCTTGCCGGTAAAGATTTCTGGTCCCAGCCTGCTGCTCGAGCTGGTGTTTCTATGAGTGGTAGGAAGGCAAGAGGAACTATTGGAATGGAGTTTTTCCACTTCAAAGGCTCCAAAGACGGCGAGGACATTAAATCGGAATACAAGGGGCGCTTTTCCGAACTGGACGGGTTCCTCACCACTAGCGAGCGACGAGACATCGTATCCGAAGCCCTACAAATCTTCCAATTCAACAAGCTGATGGTTGAGGAACTAGACAAAGTTCTCGGGCAAAATACCAGTCCAGACGTCTTCCCACCTCGCAATCCCACCTCCTCATCTGTCGAACCAACTACGAAACGGCCAACTGGGGACCCTCTACGAACTGCCTCCTGGGTCAAGGATTTCAAGTTCCAGGCAGCAAAGTTCATGGAAGGAGGCGCGTCATCGCCGCCATCGTTTTCAACCCCTGAGGTCGTTGTCACGCAGCAAAAGGGGTACGTGGATCACGGACCGGAGGAGCCGACCCGGACCTCAATGGTGATCCGAGCGAGCTTAATTGCTATCTTGAGTGTCTTCCTCTGGCTCCTCCTACTATCCTAATCTTGAGGCTGGCACGCTTCTAGAATCCTTCCTCTCTAAACATGCACTTCAAGGTTGATCGTGACTAGCGCTCATGAGTATCGGGTCATGGCGTGGTCTAAATAGCGTGCAATAGGCATTGAGGGGACTAGAAGGTTCCTTTTTTTGCCTATTTCCATGGGTGGTTTGTCTTGCGTTGAGCAGGGCAGATGCGTTGCGAATGAACGGAAGCGTTTTCTCTAAGGCTAGTTGTAACTAGTTTCAACCAACACACTTCTCACTAAAACTCTAAAATCCAAAAAAAACCCCCAAAAAAACAGACCCTTCCTCTCTCTCCCCTATGAAAAAAACAAGTCTCCAAACAACAAATGAGGTGAATTTTGTTTTATTCTTTACTCCTCTTCTAGTTACGGTTCTCCTACGCTAGTTGTTTATATAGGGGTTGGTCAAAACGCCAAAAGAAAATGTTCATGCGTACATGCTCGCGGCCCTCGGGAATGTGCTGGGTATGGCGGGAGTGAGAATAGGAGAGGTGTCTAGTGAGAGTTAGTCTAGGCGTTTTTTTACTCTCCCACACCCCTAGTCATCGTCTTCATCGCTTTCATCGTCCCTATCTAGCTCTGCCCACCCCCACCCCCACCTCTTTCCCTCCCCTTCCCCTTCCCTCCTAATCCGCCTCGCCTCTCCTCCCTCCCTCCAACACCTTGCCACAAAGTCATCCCCAACAGTGACAAGTTCTCCCTCGCATGTCCACGACAACCCCGTAACCTCCGCTTGGTGCCCCCGAATAAGCGCCGCGCCGTGTTGGTAGATGGGTATTGTGTCGTTGAGACGCGCTGGGAGACTGCCACTGCCGAGACCACTGCTTGAGCGGCTAAGACTGGGGCGTAGGGTTCGAGGGGTTTCGCAGTGTTCAATGGAGTGGAGGGGCTTGCGCATGTACCGTTCATCTGTTGGGAAGACGAGTGCGCAGCCGTCGCTGCTTGCTACGGCTAGCATTTCTGTATTGTCGCCTCCGCCAGGGCGGAGTGCGGACTTGACGTAGAAGCTCGTGACGTGGAGTTTTGGGTGGCGGAAGCCACATATTGGGCCAAGGCCTTCCTTTCCTGTGCCTGCGCCAGATCTCCTGGGGCGGAAGACTGGCGAAGAGAGCTCAGGGGCAACGCCGAGAATGAGGTGCGACGTGGAGTAGGCGTAGAGGGTGTTGTCTCGACAAAGGCTGTAGATTCTAGCACCGTCGCGGCTGATCGTTAGGGAGTTGAGGCCAAATTGTCGGTAGCCGTCGTGGCTCTCTGGTTGACGGGTGGTTGACAGAGGAACTGCGCGGCCCCGTCGGTGTGTATGTGTCGTACGGAGGTCCCAGAGTTTGATGCATGCGTTTGCCTCTGAAGCTGTGAGAAGGAGATGTTCTCTACCTTCCGGAAGAAAAGCCAATGCGGTAATTGAAACGTCGCCTCGCCTCCCTGGTGAGTCCCCTTTGGTATTTGGTGCTTCAACTAATGCGGTAGGTTTGCTGGAGGCTACTTGGTGGACCCCAGACCGGCTGTTAGCATGAGCATCGTAGATACTGTTGACGGCTCGCGCCCAGTTTATTTTCGTTCTTCGGGCCTCAGGAATTCCCTCTCCGTCAAGGTTCACGTGAAAATCTCGAACGGGTCCTTCTAATCCCTTGCACCTAAGATCCCAAATCTGCACAGTTCCATCACGGCTTGATGTTGCTATAACACTGCTAGAGCTAGTTCCAGGCTGAAACCTTACCTGCTTGACAGAAGAGACATGGCCTGCTAGGATGGCGCTTGTTCGCTGAGTGGGCATGTCAATAATACGGGCTGTTTGATCACCAGAGGCAGTCGCGAGAAGTGAGTCTGTCGGCGAGAATGCTAGATCCAGGATAGCATTTGCGTGTGGGCGGAACCCAAGGTGTGCTGTTTTGAAGCCTTGCTTATCGTTCTTTGCGGTATCTAGTAGCCTTATGCCACCATCTTCATCTCCAATTGCAACAAGGGAGTTCGCTATGCACGTCACTCAGCAAGGAAAAGTCAGAGGTTTATCCAGACCAAACTCACTGTTGCAGTTGGCCGTGCAAAATGGCAGGGCTCGTTGCTGATTCGCGCTGACGTTTACGCAGAGGTGCGCATCTTCTGGACGACTATAGAATTTGCTAACCTCATCTCGCCAATCTAGGAGCTATGTTAGCATTAGGAAAGTACCTCTGTATAGGACTAAGAATCTACATACCACCGCAGTGGTGCTGAACCATGGGCCCTCGAAAGCGCCCTGAATATCCCAAGCTTCGTTGGAATAACCGGGCACCAACACTAGTAAGACTAAGCCGCCTTATTGCCGCCACAGGACTCTCCTCCTCCCCCTCTTCTTCTTCTTCTTCAACTTCGGCAGCTATTTCAGCGGCGGCTTCGGCGGTGGCTCCCGGATTTGTGTCCGCCACCTCACCCGCTCCATCTGCCATGGCCGGGTGCTGGGCTTTTAGTCTCTTCGCTCTATATGGCCGGTCTGGCGACGTGTCTGGCGACAGCAAGGCCTTTCTCTTATGGGAATTCTCCTCCTCATATGCAACCTCGATCCCGCCTGATGGCCTGCGGGTATCGGCAAACGGACTGAGGTTTCTCCGGCTGCTCCCTTGCTCGCTGCCCAGGTGGTTGTTGGCCTGGGCGGTGATGTTACGCAACGCCTGTCTTGCTGCGCTGACCTTCGTTATCTTAGTTAAGGACCGCCGCGGAGTAAAGAACCTCCTGAAGGAATTGGGCGTGATTGGTGGAGGCCTCTTCAGTTTGGCGCCCTCCCCAGCGTCTGCCGGGGACGTTGGAGAGAGAGGGCGGGCAGCTATTGCCACCGAACCAGGAGGGTCGGGTCGCGGTCCCAGGGCTGCACTTACATCCTCATGATCGGTCTCATGACTGGAAGCCATAATAGCAATCGAGCCCGGGAGACAGCGAGACTCAGCTCGCGTGAAGGGAAATTGCAGCGGTGGGAGGGGGAGGCGGCGGAGGAGGAAGGTGGAAAGGAGAGGCAGAGGAGAGAAGAGGAGGAGGATGGGGGTGAAGGATGAGGGTGAGCCCCGCGCGTTATAAAAGAGAAGCTGCGCGACTCGCGAAAGCGTCGCGGTTCACGGCAAAACCACTTAGACACCCGTACGGTTAGCCGTCACGTGGGGAAATCTTGGCGCAGACAGGCTCGAGATTTCAATTCTGCACAATCGAATCCGCTCTATACGAGTGTTGATTGAGACTCGATTCAACCAATTCCTCCAACTCCCCCAACTCCCACAGGGAGATACCCCATCGGCCATGGGGCCCGTCAAACGAAAAGAGCCTCCCACCGGGGAGAACAAGGCCTCAAAGGCGCTGCACGCTGATCATCGTTCTCCAAAGAGACAGCGGAAATCTGAACCACAGCCAGCCAAGGAGAACGTGGGAAAACCAACCAAGCTGTCTGTGCTGAGGGAAGAGGAGCCGGCCTTTCCCCGCGGCGGTGCGAGTATTCTGACTCCATTGGAACACAAACAAATCCAAATCGACGCAGCACGAGACGTGCTTTTCGAGCAGAGCGTCTCGAGAAAGCCTGGTGGTGCTCCTAGAGACGACGGTGGCGATAGCGACGATGGTGGAGGTGTTGGTGATGCCCCGGAAGCTCCGAGGAAGCAGAAAAAAAAGAAGGCAAAAAAGGGCAAGGAGGCCAACGCGGGGACAGAAAAGGAAGCAAGCGAAGTGAGAATAGAGAGCCTGAGCTATAAGGTAAGCTGTGCGCAGTATGGCTAAAATATATGCTTACGAGGGAGTGCAGCGGACGGCACCGGGATCATTAGTCCTGGGCCAAATCGCCCAGATCAACAACTATGATGTTGCTCTCGCGCTCCCAAACAACCTCACAGGCTACATTTCGCTGGCAGACATATCTGATCAATTGACCCGCAAACTCGATAATATCATGTGTACGCGTGATGACTCTGGGAGCGAGGACGGCGGAGAAGAATACATTGACCTGAAATTATATTTCTTTATTGGCCAATACCTGCGTGCATACGTGTCTGCTACGAGCGAAGACACCAATACTACTGCAAAGGGGAAGAAAAGAATCGAGTTATCATTAAACCCCCGACTTGTGAACAAGGATTTGTCAAAACGAGAGCTAGTTATCGGCAGCATGGTTCAAGCCTCCGTTATCAGCGTCGAAGATCACGGCCTGGTGATGTATCTGGGACTCGACAACTCCAAGGTAAAGGGATTCATGTCATCTAAAGAGGTTGGCTATAACGTGGACTACTCCCAGATTCAGGAAGGGGCAGTCTTCCTGTGCCTTGTAACTGGGTTGAGCTCGGACGGGAATATTGTGAAGCTCTCTGCGGACGCCCAGAAAGCTGGAAATCTTAAAAAATCCAATTTTTTAATAGAAGCGCCAACCGTTGATGCTTTCCTTCCCGGCACGGCTGTTGAGTTGCTGGTATCGGAAGTCCGTCATGACGGAATTGTAGGGAAAATTATGGGGATGTTGGATGTTACTGCCGATTTAATACACTCCGGTGGTGCCACGTCTACAAAGGGCCTGGGTGGGATGTTCAAGATTGGAGATAAAATCAAAGGAAGGATAATATTTACGTATCCAAATTCAGATCCTAAGAAGCTAGCTGTCTCAACTAGGCAACATATCCTCTCGCTTACACCTGCGAAAGCCTTTCAAGGGAAGGATACGAAGGAAAAGAAGGAGCCAATCGAGATACTTCCAATATCATCTATCATCAAGGAGACAAACGTTGTGAAAGTCGAGCCTAAAGTAGGGCTTTTTGTGAATGTTGGAGTCAAAGGTGTTCCAGGTTTTGTTCACATATCTCGAGTTTCAGATGGAAAGATCGAAAGCCTCTCTGAATCAACAGGCCCTTACAAGTTGGGCTCGGTCCACCGGGCTAGGGTTATCGGCTATAACCCCATGGATGGTATGTTCCTGGTGTCAATGGAGCAAAAGATCCTCGACCAGCCCTTTCTGAGGATAGAAGACATCGAGGTTGGACAGGTAGTCAAGGGCAAGGTCGAAAAACTCGTCATTAATGCTGCGGGCGCTGCTGGTGTGCTTGTTAATCTTGCTGAAGGCATTACCGGAATGGTCCCTGAAATGCACATGTCAGACATCAAGCTGATGCATCCGGAAAAGAAGTTCAAGGAGGGGGTTAATGTTACTGCGCGTGTCCTCTCCACAGATCCTAGCAAACGGCAGCTCAGGCTCACTTTAAAGAAGACTCTCGTCCATTCGGAAGCACCTATTTTCAAGACTTATGAGGAGGTTACGGCAGGATCGCACTCTCCCGGTACCATTGTCAAGATACTCCCATCAGGCGCTGTGGTCCAGTTTTACGGATACGTCCGAGGCTTCCTTCCGGTGTCTGAAATGAGCGAAGCCTACATCCAAGATCCAAGCCAACACTTTCGAATCGGTCAGGTTGTCAGTGTGTACGTCACTTCTATTGATGCAGCCAATAAAAAAGTGCAAGTTTCCTGCAAAGACCCCTCAGCATTTGGGTTGCCGCAGCAAGTGGCATTGAAGGGATTGAAAATGGGCGAAATAGTACATGGCTCCGTCCTGGAAAAGTCCAGTAGCCATGTCGTAGTTGAGCTTGAGGGATCGGGACTGAAAGCAATTCTTCTCCTTTCACACCTCACCGACGGATCCGAGAAAAGAGATGTGTCGGCCTTTAAAAAGATCAGGGTTGGGCAAACACTAAGAGACCTGGTGGTGTTAGAGAAAGATGAGAGTAAGAAACACATTGCCCTGACCACTAAGCCTAGCCTTGTCGAATCGGCAAAGGCTGGTAAGCTACTCACGCAATTTGGCGACGTCCAGGAAGGGGATGTCGTCAATGGCTTTGTGAAGAACATCACTCCCAGTGGCGTATTTGTGCAGTTCGCAGGCGGGTTAACAAGTTTGATACCGAAGCGTTTCCTTCCTGAGGAAGCTATCCGTTTACCAAACTTTGGGATGCGTCAATACCAATCCGTCTCAGTAGTCGTCCAATCGGTGCAGCACGACCTACAGAGATTTCTACTCACAATGATAGACAGCGAGAAACAAAAAGGGGCTACTACAACCGCGAGTGCCAATGGGGGCCTCAGTCGGCCAATTATCAATGCAGCTGACGGAGAGTCAACATCCGTCGATGATTTCATTTTTGGAAAGCTTACCAAGGCAAAGATCGCGTCGATCAAGGCCACACAAATCAATGTCAGGCTCGCAGATAACATCCCCGGTCGTATAGACATGTCTCAAATATTTGACTCCTGGGATGAAATAGTCGATAAGAGGGCTCCACTACGTAAGTTTAGTGCTAGAGAGGTGCTATCTGTGAGGGTTATGGGGATTCACGATGCACGAAATCACCGTTTCCTGCCTATCTCGCATAGAGGTTCCAACGTTCCCACTTTCGAGCTCACCGCAAAGCCTACCGATCTACAATCCGCTGACCTTGATTTGCTCACCCTGGACAAGGTCAAACCTGGGTCAAGTTGGACTGCGTTTGTTAATAATGTTGGTATCGACTATCTTTGGGTGAACCTTTCTCCGAATATCAGAGGACGGATAAGGGCTCTTGACCTATCGGATGATGTCCCTTTGCTCAGCGACCTGAACGGTAACTTCCCGGTTGGTTCGGCGCTTAAGGTCCGTGTCATAAACGTCGACCCAGAGAAGAACAGACTCGACCTTTCCGCGAGATCAACTCCAGCTTCCGTTTCTCTAACCTACGACCAATTAGCTAAGGGCATAGTCTTACCCGCGCGAATTTCTAAAGTGACGGAGCGCCAAATCGTGGTACATTTGAGCGATTCAATTTCAGGGTCAGTCGACCTCATTAACCTAGCAGATGACTACAGTGATGCCAATCCAACTAAATACAATAAAAACGAAATCGTCCGTGTCTGCGTTATCGATCTAGACATCTCAAAGAGGAGAAAAATCCTCTCTACGCGGCCATCGAGAGTCCTTAATCCATCACTCCCAGTCAAAGATCCTGAGATAATATCCATCACTCAGGTCAAGATTAGCGATATCATCAGGGGGTTCGTCAAAAATATTGCAGACAGTGGTCTCTTCATTACGATAGGTCTAAACCTCACGGCGTATGTTCGCGTCACCGATCTTTCCGACTCCTTTATCAAAGACTGGAAGGCGGCCTTTGAAATCGATCAACTCGTAACCGGCAAAGTCATCGCCGTTGATCCCCTCCTGAATCACGTTCAGATGAGCCTCAAGCAGTCGGTTATCGACAAAGACTATGTTCCACTGATTACTTTTCACGATATCAGAGCCGGACAAGTTGTCACAGGGAAGGTCCGAAAGGTTGAAGAATTCGGGGTCTTCATTGTCCTTGATGGCTCTGCGAACGTGAGTGGGTTATGTCATAAGAGCGAGATGGCCGACAAGAGCGTGGTCGATCCAAGGAAGCTCTATGAGGAAGGTGACGTGGTGAAAGCTAAGATCTTGAAGATAGACTTCGAGAAGCGAAGAGTGAATTTTGGCTTGAAAGCGTCCTACCTTAAAGAGGCAGAAGGAAATGAAGAGGTAAATGGCAGCGATGGCGAGGCTACGGACGGCGGAGAGGTCGGTGAAACTAGCGGCACTGATGAAGACGAATTGAATGAAAAGGGTGGAGTAAATATTAAGAACGTCAAGGACCTCGAAAGCGACGAGGGAGGGCATGACGAGGAAAGCGATTCGAACAAGATAGGAATTTCGTCTGCCGCAAAGGACAAGGGGGGACTTAGTGCTGGCGGATTCGACTGGACGGCAAGTATCCTAGATCAAGGGAGTAAGCGAACAATGTCGGATTCAGAGAGCGGCCCCGACGTCGAGAAACCGAAAAAGAAGCGGAGAAAGCCAGAGATCAAGCTTGATCGGACAGGTGAACTGGATGCGAACGGGCCGCAGTCTGTAGCTGATTTTGAGAGGCTCTTACTGGGTCAACCCAACTCGTCATACCTATGGCTGAGTTATATGGCGTTTCAGCTACAACTTAGCGAGGTTTCAAAGGCTAGGGAGATTGCAGAGAGAGCCATCCAAACCATTAATATTAGGGAAGAGTCGGAGAAGATGAACGTCTGGATAGGGCTTCTCAATTTAGAGAATACTTACGGGAGCGATGATACAATTGACGAAGTCTTTAGGCGGGCCAGCCAGTATAACGATGCACAAGAAATCCATGAGAGACTCACGAGCATCTACATACAATCCGGCAAAAATGAGGTAAATAGAAACCTCACCCCCTAGCTTTAAATATTCCCCACTCTAACAAAACCAACTACCCGATATAGAAATCCGATGCCCTCTTCCAAGTAATGATCAAAAAATTCTCACAATCCCCCAAAATCTGGCTCAACTACGCCACCTTCCTCTTCGACAACCACTCCTCCCCAATCTCGGCTCGCGCCCTCCTTTCCCGCGCTACCCAGGCCCTCCCCACCCACGCCCACCTCGACTTAACATCCAAATTCGCTCAACTGGAATTCAAATGCCACAGCGGCGACCCCGAACGCGGTCGGACAATCTTCGAAGGCCTCCTAACCACTTTCCCAAAACGTCTAGATCTCTGGAATGTATTGCTAGATTTAGAGATTAAGCAAGGAGATAAGGAGCAGGTGAGAAAGGTTTTTGGGAGGGTGTTGGGGTTAGGGCTGAGGGCAAAGAAGGCGAAGTTCTTTTTCAAAAGGTGGTTGGAGGTTGAGGAGAAGTGGGGGGACGAGAAGAGTGTGGATGCTGTCAAGGCGAAAGCCGCGGAGTACGTTAAAGGGATTGTAGCTAGTGAGCATGGCGCACGAGACGAGTAACTCTGTATATGGAAACAGTATAACCCCATAACGCACTACGCGTCCCTTTAAATCAAGATTTCTTTTGGAGCAACGGGGTTGGCCAACCCATACCAGGAACCATATCCCCCTCACCGATCCAGCCGCCTAACAAACCCACTACCTGCCAGCACCACACCTCGAGCTCTTCCAACTAACTCCTATCAACCAATCATCAACTTTCCCCTCTTCCTTACATACACCCCTCCTTTTTCTCCTCCAACACAGCTATTTCGCCTCTAGCCCATCCCGAGTCCTGGAGAGCTAACATGCCGAACTTGGATTTCCCATAACAGCTTAAATAGATTCCACAAGTTCTAGATCTAGTTCTGAGCTTGTATGTATATGTGTACTGTACAGTTACCTCCCATAAGTCTCTGGACACCTCCCGCCCGCTAAAAAAGCAAAGTGTCCGAAGACCCCCGAGGGGTGGCTCTCTAATTGGACGTTGACATCCCTAGGGACGTCAACATCTCCTCTACTTTTCAATATGACGGACTAGTCTACTGATGATCGATCGACTCAATTCAATTCTACGCCGTACTCCGCACTCCGACACCTGTTCGAAACGAAATCCAACTGCAACCCACAATCCCCCTTGTAAAATATCCCACAGACAGATACCGTCGCGCGCAATACCCGGGGTCTGACGATGACTTTCACGCGTTTTGACGCCACCTTCCCCATCTTTCTGACACAAACAATCCAACCGCCACTACTACGCACCTCTGGCAACAGAGCCTGGCGCCCTGAAAGTAACCATTTGTATCAAGATAGTGTATGTATATGCGACTTCGTAGTTGATGTAGGTACGAATCCACACCATTGTTTAACGTATTCCACCGCGTAGTTGCCGGACCCCGCGAAGTTGCCTTGAAGCGAATGCCTCCGGCACCCCACCACAACCACAACCCCTAAAATCAATTCTGGGGCTATGGTCCTAGAATTTTGCATAGATATTCTGTAGTATATAGTTAATACAACTTATTCTACTACATTAAAACAATATATTTGAGGTATTGATACTGCTACACTCTAGAGTTTAGTATAGCTACATCTCACCCCTATTTCAGTTTAACTACTAAAGTGGTAATAGATTATAAGGTATATCTTAGGCTGCTATTTAGGCTTTGCCTTATCAAACTCCAGTTAAGTTTCCTTTATGACTCTTACAATAGTATTTTGTTTTGTCCAACAGTCACTCCCTCAAGGCTAAAATTATTACTATAGGGAATATAACATATTTAATTATTTTAGATACTAGGGTACTTTCTCTGAGCTATGTAGATTGTTGGAGTAGCTGAACAGATTGGAGTGATTAGGCAGATTGGAGTAGCTATACAGATTATTGAAGTAACTATATAAATTATTAAAATAGACATATTGATACCCTTTTTTAAATAATTGTAAGACTATAGCATAGATCTTAGAGATAACTAATAATATGATATCTTATAGCGACAATAGAGAGACTTCAGTACAGAGTAGTAATACTGCATGTTGTCAGTGAAATGCAGTCATAATAGCAGTAAGGGCACAGGTATATAATAATTAATAGACTGTATTAAGTAATGACTGACTAGATTAATTCTATCTACTGCTAAAGCTATTGGCCCCCTTTATAAATAGCTAGAATATATCACTACTATGATAGCAATGTTAACTCATTTGTGAATGAACTTTCGAGGAGGTTTACTATACTACTAGAACTGTAAGTAATCTATTCTAATTTGTAATGTGATGATGCTATAGTATCTTTACAACACTGTGTTAGTAGAGATAATATAATTGTCATAAAAGTGAAGAAGTAATTTAGATCAGCAGAATTACTCTTAATTTTATAGTAGAAGAATTAATTACTACCCATCCTATTATAAGCAGTAGATTGCTTAAATACATAGTTTTGCTAGCTCTCCACTAATTATCTCATTCTTTAATTCAATATTCATTATCTTGACTTTTCCTGATGCTAGTGATGTCATTAGCCCAGTATCTCTACTGCTTTCATGAAGTCAGCCTTCTGACGTACTATTTTCATAATGATGTCTTGTCAGCTAGGGGCTGGAAGTTGTTTCTATTGTCTATCTGAATAAGTTGAAATATATATGTTTGCAGGGAATGTTTATAGCTGCTTGCTTACAGATTGTGTTATTATTATAGAAGTGTAAGACACTAGCAATAAAGCTCTTATAAAAGAGACTTGTAGCTGTGTCAGACTTCCCAAATTGCTTCCAGCTGCCAGATGGCACAACGACGTCAGACTTTCACAAAGACGACATGATTCATAAGTAAATAACATCTGCAACCATATACAACTTATCAAGTGAACAACAGAAACAGCTTCCTACTTCCTATTAACAAAAACATCACTATGAAAGCAGTATGCTAGAAGAGCAACTTCTGAAAACAGTAAATATTAGACCGACGACATCACTAATAGTAGAATGAGTCGAGACAATGGGAAATAGATCAGAGAACAAGATAGCTATCAGAGAGCCGATAAAATCATGTATTTAAGCAATCTGCTGCTTATAGTAGGATAGGCAGTCCAACTTAACTAAGAGCTTCATTATCAGTGCCTTACAAAATTCAAGTCATTTTATTCAAAAGATAATACAATCAACTCATATATTAAATTAGCTTTTAAAAAAAGATAATTGATTTATTATAAAGATTAACCATATTATTAAATAAAATATATGAAGCTGTGACAATTTAATATAGCTATTTAATAGTTGTATAATAATATTATCTATCATTCATATCAATATCCTCAGAATTGTCTTTTTCAATATCTTTCTCCTTACTTTGTAGTAATTCATTATTTTCTATCAAATCCTTCTCTTCTTCTTCCTCTTTCTCAAATAATATATCAATACTAATATGCTCATTAGAATTAGTAAAATATGCTTCCTCTTCAACTTTAGTAATATAAACAGCTTCTGCAAATAAATGATTATTATTTTTTTCTTGATCAATAATCATTTCATCTTTCTTTTCTAATATTTCTTTCTCTTTCTTTTTTTCCTTTTCTTTTTCTTTTTCTAATCGATTTAAAATCTCTTCATCCTCGAGTTCAACCTCTTCTACTATAACAACTCTATCTGTTAATACTCTAATTTTTCAAATTGGTTATTTCTATAAAACAAACTCCTATAAATGAACTGAATCAATATTCAATGCTATGAAGGATTGAAATATAAGTAATACATTTAAGCCAATACTATATCTGTTACGATCTAGAGCCTCCGCGAGTCGCTACGAGCCGCATGAGCTCATCGCCGGACTCACGAGCCTCCACACGGACCTCAACTGTACTTACCGCCCAACAGACCTACGTAC
>JAJDFE020000297.1:0-43153 GCA_021527465.2 Geoglossum glabrum | reverse complement strand
TATTCCTCGCAAGTAGTAAATGAACCCCCGGGTGGCCAAGAACCCGGGTATGGCCAAGAACCCGATGACGACGTCTACCCAAGGAGCTAGGAGTGTCTGGGCCAGTGTCTGGTGTAGTAGCTTTTCATCCAGTTGGTGCCATATACGTCCATTTGGCCTATTGTATGTGAATGTACCTATGCCTATAGTTGTTGATACCGGGAGGTGGTCTGAGTCGTGGTCCAGCTCCTGGTCTAGTCCACAGGCTATGAGACTCTCTGCTATTAAAGGCGTGGCGAACACTAAGTCAATTGTTGTGTGCTGGCCTCTCTCTTGTCATGTGGGTGTGCCTGGGGGGAGAAGTAGCTGCAGCTGATTGGCCTCCACTATTGCTAGTAGCTCTTCTGCCTCTTTCTCCACTCCGTGGTTATTAACTCCTGTCCAGTGTGGATGGTGTAGGTTGAAGTCTCCGAGTACAATATGCTCTTCTTCGGGGTTGCCTTGTAGAGTCTTTTCCAATAGGGGGAGTGTCCCTAGTGGGCAAGCCGGTGTTGGTGATGGGTTATATACATTATGGATATGTATAATTCGGGGTTCTTGTCTCTCTCGTTCGGGGGTCTGTAGGGTAACTGTACTGTAGTCGGATGAGTGGTGGGTATAGGTCCATGTCTCTCGCAGTTTACTATTCATATAGAAGCATACCCTTGTGCTTCCACTTTCCTGGTATACTAAGTCGAAGTGATCCTTGACAGGGTGGTATGTGGTGTGGTGGAATGGGTTCCTCCAGGGTTCCTGTATTGCGATTATGTCGTACTCTAGTGCTCGCTCGTCTGCTAGTAAACCTGCCATGACCTTATCTCGGGATTTGTTTACGTTGTACTGTAGTATGGATAGGGTGTTGTCTTTAGGCATATTTAAAGCTGTTCCTCTTCGCTATCTGTTGTGGCTTCGCTAAGTTGGATCTCATATGCCTGTCTCTTGTTTCCCGTTGCAGGCCTTGCTCTGAGGCTACTGCCAGGTGTTGGCTGGGCTAGTTTGCTTCCTCGGGTCTCCCTCTGGCTGGAGGCGATTCTTGTTGTGCCCGCTGGTTGGTTCCCCGAAGGTTTCTGCTGTATTCGTATTGCTCGCATGAGTTGTGCCTGGCTTGGTGGTAGTGCTGGGAAAGGGTCTGCGTCTATCCTTATGGTCTCGCTACTGAAGTCGCTATTCTGGCGGTTGTTGAGTCTGCTGTTGGAGCTACTATTAAGGCTGCTATTGATGCTGCTGCTTAGGCCGCTATTGATGTCTTGTGTGCCTGGGAGAGCCATACTCTCCTGATGAGTATGTGGCCGTTTATGCCTTGCTTCGTCCAGTTGGAGATATGCTGCTTTTCTCTTGCAGCAGTGCGGACTCCATGCTGGGTGCTTTCCCCCACAGTTCGCACATTTAGGGTCGGGTTTTGGGGTTTTGCCTTTCTCCTCACATATCCTTGAGTCGTGGTGGCCTGCGCAGTAGTTGCAGGTTTCCACGGCTTTACAATGAGTCCCGATATGGCCGTACTGCTGGCATCTGAAGCACTGCTTTAGCTTACAAGAGCGGTCATAGTATTCGCACGTGAACATCTGAGCTCCGGTTACCAGGCCCTTTAGGATTGCTATGTCGGCATGTTGTGGGTTATTGAATTCGATGACCATGGTGGAGGCTCTTTTTCCTGTGATGTCCTTTTTAAGCCATCCAGTGTAGGTGATCCGTGCATCTCTATGGCTTGGGTTATCTTTCTTGATCCTGTTTTCTATGTCTATGGTATCTGCCGGGTTCAGTTCTGTACTGATGCCGTGTACGAGAATGCCATAGGTTGGCACTACTACCTTTGCCTTGGGTCCTACTGAGCCTTCCCATTTGGATCTGTGCTTGATTAGGAGGTCTGTGTGTTCCTTGCAGTCTGTATACATCGTTAGGTCGCCGCTTGGATGTCTCTTTATGGCTCTGACTTGGATACGCGGGTCTTGGAGGTCTTGGTGCTTGCTGCGACTGATGGCTCCGTTTACTTGCTCCATGATTTGTACTCTTGTGGCTCTCCTAACTTGGCAGTTCAGGTCGGAATCATTGATTTTGACTGTGATCTCGCGGCTCTTGGCCATTGCTTGGGCTAACTGTTGCGTAGGAGGCTTAGTGTTTTGGACACGTGTTCTCATCGCCGGACTGTGGCTGTTGCTTGATGTCATCGCGAGACCTCCTGCCAGGCTGTCTAGTGTATTCTTAATAAGAGTAACATCTCTTCTAAGTGTCCCATTTGCTTTTTCCGCTGCATGGAGGTCGGTTTGGAGCTCCTTGAGAGAGGGTTGGTCACGGCTCTTCTTGATGTATCCTTCTATGCTTTCGAACACCCCATTGATGGATGTCCATGGGAGGTTCCTGGTCTTGCTCTTCTGTGCTACACTTGCTCTGTAGCTTCGCAGTGCCGCTATATCAGCGAGTAGTTGGGTGGCGTGGTCCCCCTCGTTGTATGGCTGGCTGCCTACCCGTGGCGTCTGGCTGCAGTCACCCATGCTGGTAGGTGTTGGGCAACACACCGTAGCTTGGCAATCGCTCTGGGCCTCGAATAGAATCGTTTGATGGGTAGTATGTAGGCTGTTCCAAGAATTCAGTTTTCACTGGGCGTGGTTGTTTCCCCGGGCAATTAGCTAGGATTCATGGCGCGGGTAGCTTACCTACCTCGCTGCCGCTCGCTTTTCCGTAGCTTGTAGGCACATGTAGGAAACACGGGGGAATGGATGCGGTGGAGCTCAGCTGCAGCTGGGTCCTGATGTAGATAGATGCGTGAACGATTGTATATGGTACAGAGAGGAGAGAGGAAGACGGTGCGAGAACGTGGGTAGAGAAGACTTTTCTACCCGCTAGCAATCCGGGCTGGGCAAATAGGGACCACACAGATTGGCTGGCCCTTATTTGTTGCCACGGGAATGTCTCGGGTAGTTCCGCCTGTGTGTAAGTCGTGTGCCCCATCTGCGCGCTCGCCATGAACGTGGCTATTGCGGTGATGTTCCAACAGCACACGACAGAGAGCATTGAGCATACTACCCACCGGCCCCGATACCCCCCGCACCACCCAATATATCTAGTGATGTAACCAACAATGTCTATGACCTCGTCACACATCTACATCCATCATATGTCCACGGGTGCATGAGCATGCGAATGACGTTCCTCTATCGCGAGACGTCAAATTAAATTCTTTATTTTATTTTTTATCTATGCTATGAAACGCACTAGCAACTTGGCAGCTAACCCTAAGGTTATCCCCGCTTCCCCGCACGTCGATTATTCGCCAACTCCCTCATGCGATTGTGGATAGCACGAGACTCAGCGGCGAGCGAGGTGATCTTTCAGCAGGGTTGCGATATCATCGTGATTGTTTTTGGTAGCGTGCCACAACGGCGTCCGGAAGTTGTTGTCCCTGCCGCTGGCGTCGATGCTCTCCGTACTCAGCAGCATTTCCACAATAACCTTATGCCCGTTCTCGGCAGCCAAGGCCAGGGGTGTCTTGCCATCCATTTCCCTGAAGTTGACGCCGATGCCCTCTGCACCCAGCAACAGCTTCACAACAGCTTCATGTCCGCCCTTGACAGCCAACGCTAGCGGCGTGTTGTGCTTGCGGTCCCTGAAGTTGACGTTCAGGCCCTCCGAACTCAGCAGCAGCTCCACAATGACCTGATACCCGTTCTCGGCAGCCAAGGCCAGGGGTGTCTTGCCCTCCACTTCCCTGGGGCTGAAGTCGATGCCCGCCGCATCCAGTAGCAGCCTCACAACGGACTCATGCCCGTACCGGACAGCAAATGACAGTGGCGTGTCGCCCCACTTGTCCTTGGAGTTGACTTCGATTCCCTCCTTCTTCAGCAGTAGCTCCACAATAGCCGCCTGTCCAGTCATGGCAGCCATCGATAGCGGCGCCCGGTCAAGCGCATCCTTGAAGTTGACGTCGATGCCCTCCGTACCCACTAGCAGCTCTACAACGTTCTCGTGCCCGTTCCCGGCAGCCAGTGATAGTGGCGTCTCGTGCCACCTGTCCCTAGAGTTGACTTTGATTCCCTCCATCTTGAGCAGTAGCTCCGTAATAGCAACCCGCCCACTCATGGCAGCCATCGATAGCGGTGTCCGGCCAAACGCGTCCTTGGAGTTGACGTCGATGCCCTCTGTACCCAATAGCAGCTCTACAATGGCCTCATGCCCCTTCTCGACAGCTAACGCCAGTGGCGAGTTGCCATCACCATCCTTGCGGTTGACGTCGACGCCCTCTGCACGTAGCAACCTCTCGACACACTCCCCACTCCCCATCTTAGCCGCGAGGTGCAACCCATCCAACTGCTGCTCATTGGGTCCAGCCGAGCGTGCCATGTCTCTTGGTTGTGTTCTGTGTGTGTGGGAGCGCTCGAGGTTCCGGTTGGCGTGCAATGTAGTCTTAGCGTTGAGTAGATATTGCAGAACAGAGAAGAAGGGAGGTACAGTAGGAGAGGCTGGGTACTTATACCCGGGCTCACTATGGCTATAACTGTGAGATCTTGAGGATACGTTGATTCTATTGTGTTACCACTGGCTAGGAGTTTTTGTATTACATGATGGTTGCGCGGCTCTTGGCTTGGAGGTGTTAGTTAAAAATTCTTATTGCTATTGAACCCGACCCGGCAAAGTGGGAGCCATACAACTTAGGTGACTCTTGTTTGCTGATCTCGGGACAACACTCGGTAAATTCTGCCACCATATTAACACTAGTTCTCACGACAACACTCATCAGTGTTGTCTGTTGCGAGACATTGTCTCGGAGCATTCTGCTCAGGGTATGGGCGGCCACCTACTGTGAGTAGTCCTCGCATTATTGCGAGGATCCATGAGCAGCTGAGGGAATACCGATACATCAAGAGGCTGTAACATATGCGATGTATGTGCTGGCAAACATAAGAGGACGATATTATACTGTTTGCAGAAGTCTTGAAATTCCGGATTAACATAGCTGTCATGTCCATTGAGGATTAAAAATTGAGGTTTACCGAAAGAACATGTAATTGGCTCAAAGCGATGTTGAAGCCATAATAACCCCAAACTATTATTAGTCCAACCGCTAGGACTAGAGTTGGGGGTGGCCGGGTGGTGAGGGTGGCCAGGTGGTAAGCTTTTCGAGAGCCCCACCCCACCAGCAACATCTTCCACAATTATGACAAAAAAACAAAGCCAGAAGTTTGCAGAACTCGAAGTCTGAATAGCGAAGGCATTAAATGCAATCCAAAAAAAAGAAGTTGCAAGTATCTATACAGCTAGTAGAGTTCACAACGTTCCTTACATGACTCTATCACGACGCGTCAAAGATGGTCTCAATAATATTCAAGCCCACGAATCGAGTCAGCTACTGTCACATTCTGAGGAAAATGTACTTCAAATATGGTGTAGTCACTTATCTGCTGGTGGTTATCCTGCTTCTCATCAGGTAATTTGAAAGTTAGCCTGGGAAATCTTGATGCGTCGTATCGCATCAGTCAACACGGATGGGATGCAACTTGCTACCATACCACCGATCAGCCAGGACTGGGTTAAGCGCTTTATCAAACGACATCCTCATTTGAAAACTATGCGTAGTACTAGAGTAGACCTCTCATGATGGAAAGACACAACAGCAGAATCGGTATATAAGTGGTTTGATGCATTCGAAGCCGCATGTCAAGAGTACAACTTTGAGCTACAAGATATCTACAACATAGATGAGACGGGCTTTGCTATTGGAACTAGTCAATCTAGTCATATTGTAATTGATACTATATTGAGGACACAATATAAGGTAGAACCTGGACGTCAAGAGTGGGTTACAGCTGTTGAATACATTTGTGCTGATGGATCAGCACTTCCACCTCTTGTGATTATGAAAGCGGAAAACGTCAGTAACACGTGGATCAATTCTGATACTCCAATCGACTGGCAATGGGCAGCTAGTCAAAAAGATTGAACAAGCAATATACATGGATTGGAATGGCTGAAACAGGTATTGGAGCCAGCAACCCGAAACAAAGCAAATGGACGACAGCGATTGCTTATTTATGATGGTTATGATAGCTATATAGCGGGTAATTTTATTGCTCATTGTATGGAGTATAAGATTACTTTATTGGCTATTCCACCGCATAGTTCCCACCTACTTCAACCAGCAGATGTTGCTATATTCGGTCCTCTGGCAACTTATCATGGACAGAAAATAGATCGTTTTACTAGAAATGGAGTCTATCGTCTCACCAAAGCCGAGTGAGTACAAATCTATACAAGAGCAAGATCTAAAGCTCTAGTTGAGAAAAATTTCCTCTCTGCATGGTGTGGGGCAGGGTTGATTTCGTTAAATCGCTAGAAAGTCTTACGATATATTCTATCACCACTTCGATCAACAACACCACCACAGCAAGCAGTATTACCTCTTCCAGTTGGAAGCTTACCTCCCGATAGTTACATCTTACGGCGACTCAATATCACCTTCAACAAAGTTTCAACTTCTCTATTAAGTTCACCAACGCGACAATATGCTTTAAATCTTATGAAAGCAACAGAACACCTCGCCATCCAAGTTTCTATCCTACGGAATGCCAATAAGGAAAAGGAAGCTATATTAGGTGCACGACAAGGGCAACAAAGTGGCAAACGGAAGGTTATCCAAGGTCATTTTGTCCTTACAACTTCTGAAATACAGGATAAAGTGCTTGAAGCAGAGACACAAACAGCAACAAGAAAGCGAACCCGACACCCACCCAAATGACCTACCAAACGTGGAAAACATCAAACCTCACCAGAGGATGCCTCAGAATCATCCTCAGATGATGTAAGTGTCATATATGAGTGTATTACGATTTCCTGATGCTGATGGGGTGGGGCTCACGAAAAGCTCACCACCCGGCCACCCCCAACTCTAGTTGCGATAACCCAATCTCATGGTGCTGATAATTCAAACCAGTGATGTTGTAAATGTTCGCCTTTGTAGATAATCATCAGTGGAATCACAAAACTAGATGCTGAAATATATTCGATTGCTGTAAGTAATTTTCCTCCTTTACCCTTAACTGTACATCCTCTAGACGATAACCTCTCATCAATAATGATATAAGACTTTTCTCCAGCTCTTAAAATAAACCCTGTTTTATCAACATTGTAGATGTTTTCTCTATCGGGTTGGTGTTTTTCAAAATAACTTCGAAATCAGCCAAACTACTCATTTAGATTTTCTGGTGTGCATGCATCAACTCGTCCTCTCTCAATCAGTTCTCCAATAAGTCCTTTAAGATGTGGATGTCGATTAAAAAAGTGTGCTGTCCGATTTTGACTAGTAATATCTTTCAAAATCATATCATACCAATTACTATCAATTCAGTTTAAAATTAAATGTCATGCCATCTTTCCGAACATTTCGATTCGAATCGGAAAGCCCTGGCTATGCCAGCATTGCACCGACTCTACCAAAGCATCTTCTTTACCCGGAATGCAAGCTTGCTGAAATGTATGTGCCAGATGAGTCTCTTGACCATCTTTAAGCTGGTAATATAGGGTAGCTCTAGAAACGTCTTCACCCTTTGCTGCAGCTGGAACAGAAATATACTTCTCATTTTTGAGGTCCCCAAAAGTGGCCTGAATTCGAAGTTCTCGATTCATTATGTACGGCTGGTGCTGAGGTTGCTGTTGGGGCTACGTGGCCAGTAGACCTCGCTCGGGACTTTCCGGTGGCCATGAACCCAGTAAGACTGTCTATCGGGGCCGGTAGGTAGAATGCTCAATGCTCTACTTCGTGTGCCTACAAGCTATGGATAAATGAGAAGCAACAAGGTAGATAAGCTACCCATGCCAAGAAATCTAGCTAGCTGCCTGGGCTCAGAATCTGCCTCCACAATACTAACTAGTACCAATTGGCTTGCCCATATTCCACGATGCAACTCAATAATATTCTCAATCATTTCCTCCTACTTGAGAGACTTTGCTCTTATGCCTATTAATCTGTTATCTGAAGAGCTATTCTGGAGTTGGTCATGGCTCTTTTGAGGGGGCTGGAAGCTCCTTTCCTTTTCTGGGTTAGGGTCCTTTTTGTTGGCGCAGCATGTGGAATCGGTCGGTCAGGCGGCCGGAGATGGATTTAAATAGCAGTCACAACATGGTCACAAAGTAAACAAGGTTAGGGCTATGTATCTGGGTGCGGAGAACTTCTCAATTGACCTAGCTACAGATTCTACTTACTCTCTGTGCTGCTTGTATGTTGGCTGGAAGACTATAGATAGCATCTTCACGATGCTCATTTCCATTTGGGTTTACATGCGCCACAATTGCGCCCTATACTCTAAAGTAAATTACTCTGGACCCCCCCCCCCCGCGCAAACCCAACCCGTGTGCTATGGTAATACCATAACACAATGGCGGCGGCGAAGAATACCGCATCAAAACCAGACATGATCCTGTGCCTGCACCAAGAACGAATCTTAGCGGCGAGGTAATCTTCCAGCAGCTCTACGACGTCCCAACGGTCGCTTTGGATAGCCAACCACAACGGCGTCAGGCGGTCGTTGTCCTTGGAGAAGACGTCGATGTCGTCTGCATTTAGCAGTAGCTTGGTGACAGCACTGTGCCCCTTAATAGCGGTCCACGACAGGGACGTCCTCCCCGAGTTATCTTTGGAGTTGGCGTCCTGTGGCAAAGATCGGGGTTGGGGAATGTATTGAACTACTGATTCTAGCTACGAGGTGTTGGAAGTAATCGATGGATTGACACTCTATGTACCAGGTAAGGGTAGAGGGTAGAGCGCCGCTGAGGCAAGCAAGAAAGCTTTTGCCCGCTAGCGGCTCGGGCTAAGCAAATAGGAGCCACACAATTTGGCTGGCTCCTATTCGCCGCGGCGGGAAAACCTCGGGTTTTTCTGCCCGCAATACATGTCATTTCAACACGAGGCACTGCCTCTACATATAGATGTCCCACTCAGCATCGCTCAGGAGTTCAATAGGGGTCGGTAACTTCATGTTCCAAACCATGAGACGTTGTGGCGGTCTCAGACCCTGTCTCGGCGCCGCCACATCAATGCCGTGGCTGCGACATACACACCAATATGACTTCCCATCTCACACGTCTACTCCCTCCACACCCAGCAGCAGCTGTACAACGCTCTCATGCCCATTCTAGGTAGCCAACATCAGTGGCGTCTCGTCCCACTCGTCCTTGGAGTTGACTTCGATGACCTCCACAGCTAGCAGCAGCTTCACAATGGCTTCGTGCCCGGCCTGGGCAGCCGCCGCCAGCGGTGTCCGGTGACACCAGTCCTTGGAGTTGGCGTCAGTACACCCCGTGCCCAGCAGCAGTATTACAATGGCCTCATGCCCGCCCTGGGCAGCAATCCATAGCGGCGTCTGGCCTTTGTTGTTCTTGCAGTCGGCGTCGATGCCCTCCGCACCCAGCAGAATCTGTACAATAGCCTCACGTCCGTCCACGGTAGCCTGCAACAGCGCCGTCCAGCCCAAGTGGTCTCCGGAGTTGACGTCGATGCTGTCCACACACAACAACCGCTTCACAATAGCTTCATGCCCGCTCTTGGCGGCCAAGTACAGCGGCGTCCGGCCCCACCCATCCTCAGCATTGACGTCGATGCCCTTTACATCCAGCAGCCTCTCCACGATGGCCTCGCGCCCGTACTTGGCAGCCATCAACAGCGGCGTGTAACCATCCCTGTTTTTGGCGTTGACGTCGACGCCATCCGCGTTCAGCAGCAGCATTACAATCTCCTCACGCCCGTACCTGACGGCCAACGACAACGGCGTCCAGCCGCTTTTTTCCCCAGGATTGAGGCCGACGCCCCCTGCATTCAACAGCAGCTCTGCGATGGCACTATTCCCCGTGACAGTAAGCCACCACAGCGGCGTGCGGCCATACATATCATTGGTGTTGATGTCGATTCCCTTCACATCCACCAGCAGCGCTACAATGGCATAGTGCCCGTTCCTAGCAGCCAACAACAGCGGCGTCTGGCCATGCTCGTCCTTGTAGTTGGCGTTGATGCCCTCTACACCTAGCAGTCTCTCGACATCTTTCTCTGATCCTCTCTCAGCCGCGGAGCGCAGCTCCGAACCTAACCCCTTGTCCGGTCCAGTCAAGTCTGGCATGTCTCTTGATTTTGCTGTGTAGCTCGGGTTAAGTTATTGATCGTGAGGATCGGTGGATACAAAGGTAACTTGAAATTGGTTCTTCTCTTAGACTTTCAATTTATGAAAATGTGGTGCGTGTTGGCGCGGTGATTGGGCGGCACTGGATCAGTGCTTCTCGTGACGTTTCAGCATCGCGGGAACATCGTTTCTAGTGGAGCTGAGTTTTATGTTAGCGCTCTCTTTCCTACCGCCGTTTTCTCGCGTCGGTGATGAGTGCGCTGCCACAGTGATATTGCTGGTATCACGGAATCACCATAGTAGCATTGATGTGGTGTCGCGAGTGAGAGGTAAAAATAGGGGCTGAGACTACAGCAGGTCCCATAATCCGGATCGCGATGTTTCCGAACTCCTGTTCCGTTGGAGGGGCTATATGCACGGAAGCATTGGCACGCGGACACTACTTTCTTTAACGCTAGTTGAAACACTCCAGAAGAACAAGATCTCTTTACCGCTTGCTACTCTCTATTTTTCAATATAGCGCTAGCAGTTCGGGCCGCCGCGAGGGCTCTCTTTGACGCGAGGTCTATGAATCAGACGTCGATTTACCGTGTATCTAGATAGAGTAGAATTGAATAGCTTATTAACTTCAGATTTATTATTTCCTGCCCATCACAGCCGTGCATATTGCACGCGCGTCTCGTGTGCATGTTACGAGGATCTGGCGAGGTCGCGATACTTAGTCTGCGTGGAGTCTGCTCCTTGGCGGTGCGTACGTAAGCATTGTAGGAAACGCACACAAAGCCAAGCAAGCACTACCGTCAAATGGCCACCAGCAACAGTTGCTTGTTTTGTGAGTCGGCGGGCGCGGTGATTGTTGAGAATTGGTTGGAATGGGTGGTGGCTGCGCGGTCACTCTGTGGGCATGTCATAATTAGCTTATATATGGCGATGGTCGCGATTGCTAAAGTGTCATGCCTGAAAACAAGCTACTCTTTATTTTTCAATATAGCGCTAGCAGGAGAGGTTCTTTCCGCGACGGCAAATAAATAGGGGGCCAGCCATTTTCGTACAGCCCCCCTATTTGCCCGTCCGGTGTTCTTGGCGGGCGAAAAGCTTTTTTTTCTCGATTCGCCACTCAGAAATTCGTAACACAATCAATTAATTAATCTATTCTGTATACCCGGTTGCAAAAAAACACACTTTCAACGATGAGTATCACAGCGGTGAGTTGCAGTCACCATGAACTGGCACCCGCACCTTCTCCTGGGACCTCTGTCGAGAAGATTTAGCAGCATCGTTTCAACATCCGCAAGACAAATCCCGGCAGCCAACAACGACGACGTGTCGTCGGCACCCCCGGAGTCGGCCCCGACGCCCTCCACACCCAGCAGCTGTCCCACAACACCCTTATGCCCATTTATAGCGGCCAAGACCAGCGGTGTCTTGCCATCCTCTTGCCTAGAGTCGACGTCAATGCCCTCCGCACCCAGCAGTAGTTCCACAACATCCTTATGTCCGTTTTCGGCAGCCAACGCCAGGGGTGTCTTGTCATTCTGCTCGTCCCCGGCGTTGACGTCGACACCCTCCGCACCCAGCAGCAGCTCCACGACAGCTTTGTGCCCTCTACCGGCAGCTTGAAACAGCAGCGTCCGGCCGGATACGTACCCGTTGGCACTGGCGCCCTTCTCCAGCAGCAGCTTTACAGCGGCTCCATTGCCGCTCTCGACAGCGTAAAACAGCGGCGTCCGGCCCCACGAGTTCTTGCAATGGACGTCTATACCCTCCGTATTCAGCAACTGCTCCACAGCAACTCCATACTCGATATGGACGGCTAAATGCAGCGGGGTGTAACCAAAGTTGTCTTTGGAATTGATGTCGATGCCCTCCACATTCAGTAGCAGCCTCAGAATAACCTCACACTGGTTGTACTCAGCCACATGCAGCGACGTGTAACCGTTGGAGTTCTTGGCGTTGACGTCGATGCCCTCTACATTGAGCAGCAGCCTTACGACGGCCTCGTGCCGGTGCTCGACAGCCAACAATAACGGCGTCCAGCCGCCGCTGTCCCTGGAGTTGGCGTCGACGTCCTTCGCATTCAGCATCAGCTCTACGACGGCACTATACCCCTCAGCGGCGGCCCACGATAGCGGCGTGCGGCTATATTTGTCCCTGGGGTCGGTGTCGATTCCCTTTACATTCAGAAGCACCGCTACAATGGCATCGTGCCCGCTCCTGGCAGCCAACAACAGCGGCGTCTGGCCACTCTCGTTCGTGTAGTTGACATTGATGCCCTCTACACCCAGCAGTCTCTCGATATCTTCCTCGGATCCTCCTCCAGCCGAGAGGCACAACTCCTCAGCCGCGACGCGCAAATCCGCATCCATTTCTCGGGTTGCGCTCTGTGTAGCTTCGATAAGTTATTGGTCGGGGGGATTGGTGTATACAAAAAGAAACTTTTGGCATTGCAATTGAGCTCATTTATAGGAAACATGGAACGTGTTATCGTAGTGGTGTGTAGTCTACTGTTTTGTTGGTTGCATTGATGTGGTAAATGACAGGGGATGAGGCTGTTGTCGGTGTTGATGATCGTGTGCTTCCACCCTCACATTCTTGTGTTATTTTCGTGCATGTGTGCCTGTTGATTGGGGATGGTCGGTGTCGCATGGCTAGAGCGACACCTAAGAGCGACACCTCGGTGGTCGCGATACTTAGTCTGCGTGGAAGTCAGCTCCTTGACGATGTGTGCGTAAGCATTGTTTGCTGAGTAGGAAACGCGCATAAAGCCGATGTTTACGCTTTGTTTGCCCCAGCACCAGCGTCAAATGGCCATGTTGAAGGTACACAGTACAATGGGCGGCGAAGGCATGAGCACGCAAGGGGTGAATGTAATATATTGAGTAGCAACTGACTATCTAGAAGAGAGGTTCTACAAGTCTTCCGTGCAGCTACTCCTTTTTGGGTGTGACGGGTATTCGCGCGTGTGCATGCACGGTGACTATAGATAACGCAATATCTGCCCGCGACCCCATCGTGTGATATCCACGGCGCTCTCTGTTGAGAATAGAGTAGACAATAGATTGATTGATAGACGGATGAGTTTTAAATGACAAGTCGAGACCCGCAAGACAAAGACATTCGCCCACCAAGATCCCGCGAAGACATAATAGGGGTTGTACAAATTGGCTGGTCCCTATATGCCGTCGCGAAAAGAACCCCGGGCATTTTCTTGTTAGCGCAATTCTCATGCAAACATTCAACAGTAAGTTTAGCTGGATGGAAGTGGTCGCGATGGCTAATGACATATGATACTCAATTGACATAATCTACAATTCCAACTACGAGGCACCGCCTCTACGTATACCTAGTCGATTAAAATGCCACCATCGCCCAGGAGTCGAATATGTTGAGGTAGATAAGTGTGATACTAGTGTTGCGGGGCCTGAATCTACGAGCATCTGACGAGCATCTGATAACAACCGCCACCACAACAACTATCCGACTCTCTTCCACGAAGCAGGCTTGAGCCACTTCTTGTACCCAGCAGGATGTTGAATCTTTTGTGGCGCTAGCCACCAACCTTGGCGGTCTCAACACGGCCCAAGCTCCCGACCGCCCATGCAGAGTTTTTTCTTCCTCTCCTTCTGTAGCTAGCAATACAAGTAATCTTGTGGTAAAAATCGGGGTTAAAAAATGTATCGAACTACTGATTCTAGATACGAGACACTAACTCTACATATAGACGTCCCACTCGCGATGCCAGCATCGCTCAGGAGTTCAATAGGGGTCGGTAACTTCATGTTCTGAACCATGAGACGTTGTGGCGGTCTCAGGCCCTGTCTATGTGCCGCCACATCAATGCCGTGGCTGCGACACGCACACCAATATGACTTTCTGTCTCACAAATCTACATGACATCATTCAACACAGGATTCTCCGCGAGGTAAGCCCGCAGCAGCTTTTCAACACCGCCATGATTTCGTTCGATAGCCAGTGACAATGGCGTCAAGCCGTCGATGTCCTCAGAGCGAACGTCGACGCCCTTCATACCTAGCAGCAGTTTCACAACGGCCTCACGCCCGTACTCGGCAGCTAACGCCAACGCCGTCTTGCCTTCAAAGTTCTTGGAGTTGACGACACCCTCCCTATCCAGCAGCAGCCCTACAGCGTCCCCCTGCCCCTCCCGGACAGCTTCTACCAGTGGCGTCTCATCCCACTTATTCTTGGAGTTGACTTCGATGCCCTCCTTATCCAACAGCAGCTTCATAATGTCTTGATACCCGGCCTGGGCAGCCAGCGCCAGCGGCGTCTGGCCGAATCGGTTGTCGGAGATGTTGACGTCGATGCCCTCCACATCTAGCAGCCGCTTCACAACGGCTTCATGCCCAGCACGGACGGCTAACGCTAGTGGCGTCTGGTCAAAAAGGTCCCTAGAGTTGGCGTCAACACCCTTCACACCTAGTAGCACCTTCACAACGTCCTCATGCCCGTACGCGGCAGCCGTTGCCAGAGGTGTCATGGCCCAACAGCGGTCGCCGGCGTTGACGTCGATGCCCTCCACAACCACCAGCAGCTCCACAACAGCTCCATGCCCGCCCTCGGCAGCAAAAAACAGCGGCGTCCGGCCCCACCTGTCCTCGGAGCCGGTATCAATACGCTTCACATCCAGCAGCAGCCTCACAACGGCTTCATGCCCATTCCCGGCAGCCAACGACAGCGGCACCCGGCCGTATCTGCCTTCGGAGTTGACTTCGATGCCCTTCACACGTAGTAGTCTCTCAACACTTTCCTTTGACCCTCTCTTAGCCGCAAGGCTCAACTCCTCGGCCGCGGTATCCAAATCCACACCCAACCCCACATCTAGTCTAGTCAAATGCGACATGCCTCCAGATTGTGTCCTGTGCAGCTCGTCAATTGATCACAAAACACTGGTGGTGTAGGAAACACAGGGTGTCGCTATCGCGACAGGGCTCAGCTGCAGCTGGGTTCTAGGTGAAGATATATCTATTGGTTCTAACGTCCAGTAAGAAGAGCAAGAAAACGCCGGTGAGGCAAGTAAGAAAACTCTTGCCCGCTAGCGGCTCGCGCTAGGTGAATAGGAGCCACACAAATTGGCTGGCTCCTATTCGCCGCGGCGGGAAAACCTCGGGTTATTCCGCCCGGAACACTTGTCATTACGATAGTTCCAACAGGTGGATATAAAAGAAACTTGCAACTGATTTTCCCATGACACTGCAATCCAGCCCGTAATTCCGTCTCCCATTTTTTAAGAAACACGGAGCGCGTTGGCGCGGTGATTCGGCAGCCTTGGAGCAGCGCTTCTCGCGGCGCGTCGGCATTGCGAGAAGAGCGCTTCTAGTAACACCGTGCTTCGCGTTAGCGCTCTCGCTTTCCTGCCGCTACCCTTCCGCGAGGGTAACGAGCGCGGTGCGTACTGTCGGTCGGTTGCATCGATGTGGCAACAGGCGCTGAGACTGTTGTCAGTGTTGACGATGCGATGGTAAATAGGGGCTAGCGCAACCCCCATTCGCGCAACCGCGGACCACCGTCACATATCTCACGACCTGGATATGCCAGTTCCCAACACCGACTCGCCTCTTGAACAATACGGTGGGGAGGCCTACATATAGAGGGAATGTTTCGTACCTAGACTCACTAGAATCGAATCACCCCCACCGTGCCCTCTGTTAGACAAGGATCGGATTGCTACTCTACCGAATATAGAATATGCGGGAATCAACTAGATTTAAATACATGAAGCATTGCTGCGCAGCAGCAATGCCAAGAGTCCCTCTCGGTCGCACCGAGGTTATCGCTGTTGAAATATACGTGTAGAATAGCTTAATTAATTGTGTGTCAAAATCTAGTAACAAGTTGAGCGCGCAAGACAAAGACACTCACCAGCCAAGAACCCCGCATGGCATAATAGGGGCGCGCCAGTTTGGGTGGCCCCTATTCCCTGAAACGGGTTGCGATCGGGACCACCACACCAAAACACGAGTGAAACTCCAATTACTCCAACAATCGCTACCACGACGACACCCTCAACGTCATGGTGGTGAGGTTGCCCCGCGACCTCGGCTGTTCACGGGTCCTCACAACTAATGCTCGGACCACTCACAGCAGGCGGCCCGTACCCTGTGCAGAATGCTTCGAGACAAAGTCTCGCAACACCCTCTCCCTCACGCCAACACTTTCGCAGGTGCATCCGCCCACCAAAGGAACACTGATATTAATTAAAAAATCTAAAACAGAATCCCCCTTTTGCTAATCATATTACTCCAACTCGATTACATGACTTATGACAAATCCGGGAAAAAAAATCTGGACCACCCGCAGTAGATCTATTTGTTATGTTTTTTTTTTTTTTTTAAAATTAACTAATGCCGTAGGCGAATTACCTAATGGAAATACTAGTAATTTTTTTTTAAAAAAATATTAGATTTAATAAGATCCAAATTTTTTTCTACATCAGGTAAGAGAAGCTTGTGTATTTGGACCGCACAAAGGTCAGAATAAACTGGGCCTAGTCACTCTGTAGCTCCCGTAGACAGTGAGCGCTCATATGGTCGCTGTTGTTTGCCCTCTAAACACGGGCGACACATCGGTGTGGTGCAGGTGTCGGCACCGTTTGCATCCGTAGGGGCTACCTCTATTCCACCAACTAGCTACGCAAGCCGCCCGACAACACCCACACGGAGGTGGCCAAGCCGCTCGTGCCAGCGCCGTATTGGCAATGGCTCTAAAGCCTTCCTTTCACTGTGTAACGACACTGGGTTTGCTTTGGCCAAATTTGCTGTGTCTGGACTCGATACAACCAGCCGGTCCGGTGCGCCTCTGCGGTGATCCGTAATGGCAGAAGCTGGGTTTGTAGAGCCCAAGAAGGTGATTCACGGCAAGCATGTTCTATCCGACCTCAGGAACAAGCAAGATATCGGTTAGGCGTAGCGGATGAGCAGGATCCGTCTGTAGAAGCACGGTGCCAGCATTTCCTTCGTATGCCTTTTGACATATGATACGACTGCCTGCCTCGGTCGGTACCCAGATTCGTGTATTCCGCCACGGTTTGTATAATCTCCACGTTCGCGGCCTCGCCCGCGCCATCGTGATCTTCCTCATCCCTCCCCCCGGTTCGCCGTGGTTTGGGGTTCGTTCGGTCGCACAGGGGTTCTAGAGGTTTGCCGGGCTCACAACCCGTTGCAACACCGAGCAGAATGGATTAATCAATCGTTAATTACCGCTCGATGCTCACATGAGAACGACAGTAGTGGGCGAAATTCTTTCCGCGACAGCAAATAGGGGCCAATTTGTACTGTCCCTATTCATCCGACCCGGGTTCTCGTCAGGCGGAAAGCTTTTTCCCACACATTTCAACACCCGTCACCTGGAACTCTGTAACACAATCAATTCACCCACCCTACACATTAATTGCAATTGTGGTGGCGGGCCGATACATTTTTCCATCGCAACAAATAGGGGTCAGCCAATTTGCCCGGGTGCCTGTCGGGCGGAAATACCCCCTTGCGCCCGCGTCAAAACCTGAAGTGGGTGAGTTGGTATACGCCTCGCCGCCGTTTCAGACAGTCGGTAGGTAGTGGAATCCGAGCATAAAGGAATGCCGCTGCGTTTTGCTGGTTGGAGCCATTGCGCACACCATTCTGCTCCGAAAAGGGGGTAGCGATCTTGGTGGCCCGATCCCCCAGATCCTCGCGTTGAAGTGTCATGTGCTGCGGGCTGAATTACCCGCGACTTCCCTCGTAGCAACAAATGAGAGACAGCCAAATTCCGTGGCTCCTATCTGCCCAGCCGGCGAAAAGTTTTACCATATTCTATATAAGACGAACCAGAACTCCCAGTAGATAGGATAGAACTAACGCGAGCTATTCTGATATTTTCGATGAAACATAGCGACGGCGGTGGTGGTGGAGGTAAGCAAAGTGTTGACGTGCTTCCATGCAGATTAAAGCATCTCCAACCAAACCCTCAACAGTTATTCCACACGCCGACTCACAAAACTAGCAAATATTGCTAGTAGCCATTTAGCGGTGGTGCTAGGGCAGACAAAGTGTTAATGCCAGCTCCGTGCACAGCCCCTACTCAGCAACAACAAGGAGCCGCTAAGCATCGCGACCATCGCCACATATCAAGCTAATTATGAGACGCAGCCGCTGCCCATTCCAAGCAATTCTTAAAAAATAGAGAGGGACATGTAAAAATGTTAGAAAATGTGAGCACACCCTCGTCAAGTGTTAAATCTTGTGAATCCAGACTCACCGCTCATTGGGCCGACGAACACACATATTCTCACCAGATCCCCACCAGATGCTCGTACATGCACCCAAGATGCAAATGCAATATGCACGCCTGTGATGAGAATGAAATAAGGCAGAAATAAGCCAATAAGAAATAAGTATCAAATAAGCTACTCGTTATCTTTCAGTTCTGTTGGTGTTGAACATGCGGTGGTAAATAGGGGGCTAGCCCTAGATCTTAGTGTTATCAGTGTTAGAAACTTGGTCTAGGGAGCATGCTTTATAAAGTCAGCGGCAACCGACGCAACACCAACAACATCGCAAAAGTGCAGAGTTCCTACAATGGACCCCCACACAGCGGACCTCCCTCAGACCCAGCAAGAAATCCGCGATCTTGATCAACAGTTCCAGGACTTGATTGCAGGCCTCCGCGAATCATATGCAAATGAAGAATTGAAAAAGGAAGATTTCCAAAACCTGGCACGTTATTGCTGGAATAAGAGGGTAGAACTCGCCGATGAAAACGCCACCACCAGCCAGCGGAGAGCAAGTACCCAATGGAAATCCGAAGAACAGGTACCCAATCTCGCCGGCGAGGGCAGCGCCACAAGCGGCCGGAGAGGGCGTCTCCAACTGAAACTAGAGGAGCAGGAGTTCGACGACAGGCCCGACTATCCCGCCGCATACGCCGAGATCTTAACCACCATGTTAGATGCGCAGATGGCATACGGAGATGGGGATGATGAATGGAAGCGTGGGCTCCGATACCACTACAATTCCGACGATCCGGAGCTTCCGGACTCGGTATGGTGTCCGATACTCAGGGAATATGCCTATGCCGACACCCGAACAGCGGCCCATATAGTACCCCCCTCGATCGGCTATTTCAACGTCGGATACATATTCGGGGACCCGAACTACGGAGCAGAAGACATCTGGAGCGCAAACAACGGATTAGTAATGGCTTCACACTTGAGGAAGCAGTTTGACCGGGGAGACCTTGTGTTAGTTCCTATTCCGGGGCATCATCGGGGGCCTTGTGAGTGGCAGATGATCCTGCTAGACGAAAAACTCAAGAAAAGCCCCGAGTACGCCCGCTTGGACCACAGCGAACTCGAGTTTAAAAACAACAATCGGCCCGACCCACGGTTTCTGTATCTCCACTTTACCCTGTCAATTTTGTCGCGCTATGCTCGGTCCAGGCAGTGGTTCGACTTGTCGCCCGTCGTGGGTTGGTCGGATCCACGCCCGTATCTCCGCCGGACCTTGTTCAGTGCCCTTATTGTCCGTATCGTGGACGGTGATAGAGACCCGGTGGCGCTCATCTTCGATTCCGGCTTGTTTGGGACCAAGGACGATACGCTGGTCGAGGATGAGCTGCTAATGGCGGACAAGATTCTGGCGGAATGGGATCGGCGTTGTGTAGAGGCTTGAAACTCCTGTGCGATATTTGCAGTATCGATGATATATCGGTATGCACGAGGGCCATCTCCTACCCGAAAAAAAAGAAAAATTCCAGCCCGCAAAACCCCCCTCTAGCTAGAATCCAGAATCAAAATTGAATCAGAATTGAATCGGGTCTGTCTCCACGTTGTGCCATTACCTCTTGCCTCGCTTTCCAACAAAAAAAATAAAATAAAATAAAATAAAATAACCCCAATTTGCAATCCTTCCGCTAACGGGCAGGAGAGCGTCTCGATCATCTCCCCAGCCAGCCAACCAGCCAGCCAATAACCCCCGCCCCCGATGTACTACTACCAACACATAGCAAGAAAAAAAATAAATAAAAAATTCCGTCTGCAGCCTCCCCGCCACGCCCGGCGCCCCCCAAAGCCGATAGATTAATTGTCTGCTGCCCCAGAAAGACCCCGGAATAGTTTTCTTTTTGGATAGTGCGGGGGGGGGGGTTTGGGGGGGTTGGTTGGATATGGCGATGGCATGTCGCCGGGCAAGCTTTTCCCCCCGCGCCCCCCCCAACCCGGTAGATTGCTCGCCGCCCCGGGGAGACTCTGGAATGACTCCTTTTTTGGCTGGCTGGCTGGCGCGGGGGGGGGTGGTGGTGGGCGTTGCGCGACCGGGCGTTTTGGGGGGAATGGTGCCGGGGCGCAGGAAAACAGCTCGACTATCCATCTCGCCGGCCAACTCTCGAGGGCAAAAATTGTTTGGTTGACGAGTATTGATGTGGTGGCATGTCTGCTTTGGATGTGGTATGTGATGGCGATGGCATGTCGATGGGCCGTGTTACGTCTCTCTCGGCAACTCGATGACCAACATGGCCATCCCAACATCCTACCAGCTCCATCGATCACCCGGACGATGGACAGCACCACCGAATGGCATTCGTAGCCTCAGGCCGGTCTTTCCTCTCTGCATTGTCCCCCCCCCAACGGCGGCGAGTTTCTCGTGTCTGCTCCAACCTTCAACAGCCCCACACCAAAAAAAAAGACAAGTCCGCAACCCCCTCCGCAATGTGCAGAGCTGAAACAACTTCGATCCACCCGCCAGCGCAAAACGACCAAAAATATTCCGCCTTGTGACCACATTCCCGTCCCGCAACAAACTTTGTGAACAAATGCCTCCTGTTTATTGGGAAGCCAAAATTGTAAGCAAACATCAATTTAACTATAACCAGTTCATGCATATTTCACGCAGACAGCAGGTGCGGCGGCGGCAGTCATTCACCGCAATTGATTACAGCGCAGCAGCGCTCAAGACAGGAGGAATCAGAGACCAGCACTTTCCAACGCCTGCAGCTCCTCAATAGCACGGAGAAACACCACCTTCACGTCCTCAAAAAGCTCCTTCTCCAAGTCAACATCTCGAACTGACTCTCCCTCTCTGACCCGCTGTGCCGGCGTCACAAACCGCACCACTGGCTTTCCTTTCGCCGTGTACACCGTCTCTTTAAATAATATATCGCGGATCGCTGTTAAAAAATTAATCATCGGCGCACTGTTGAACCCCGGTCGAAGCGACTCCAAAAGCTCCTCCCACGGATCTTCAGACAGTATCTGGAATGCCTTTACAGCCGCCGCCTCTACGGGGTCTCGGCGCCATCGTGTAAGCGGGTCAGTGGCCGTAGGGCTGTGATACGAGCGGTCGAGCTCCGAGGTGAAGGATGGACTTGAGTCAACAGGCGACTTTGAAGCGAGGCGTGCAGATCGTCGGAGAGGCGCTTCGGCCTTGGTTACCTCGCTGTCGTAGGACCCGTCCTTAGTTACCTTGTCCTTGTAGGACCCAGCCTTAGTTATCACGCCAGTGTAGGACCCAGACTGGGTTGGAGCACTGGCAGTACTCTTGGCGGATTTAGTAAACGCAAAGACATTTGCGGGGTTAGCTGTGCTGGTGTGCCGGACGGATTTGGTCTTGTAGATACAGCTCCAGATT
Organism: Geoglossum glabrum; assembly: GCA_021527465.2. NCBI lineage: Eukaryota > Fungi > Ascomycota > Geoglossomycetes > Geoglossales > Geoglossaceae > Geoglossum > Geoglossum glabrum. The sequence continues at coordinate 21,420 of JAJDFE020000297.1, read as the reverse complement.
AGGACGTAGAGGAATGACTCGACATCGTGATTATAGCAGTGGGCTACGGTGGATCGTTTGAGAATGTCGATTGCCATAAAAGGGAGGGTGCCAGTTCGATGTGATGCACCAGATGATGCATTACCGTCAACTGGATCGACTCTAATGGCATAATCGAGGTCAATTATGAAGCCCAGAATTTGGGGAATATCAGAAGATGGGCCGGGGAGGGGGTGCCGTGGCACCAAAATGTTTGAGGTAGACACGTCCCGGTGGAGGATATGGCACTGGAAGTAGAGCGTCCCATGTCCTAGATATATGATGGGTAGTTAGTATCTTGACTACCAGTTGGCGGGAAAGACTTGGATAAGGTAAAACTTGGATAGGGTACTACTTGCCAATAAAGGCGCCAAGAATAGTTTTCACCAGATCCAGGGGCCTCTCGATCGTCTGAAGTGGTCGTCCGACATCTTTCAGCACTGTGCGTGTTAAGATGCGATCCGGCAGTGGGTCTGAAACAACCGTAGTCTTCTCACTGTCGGTCATCAGGAGGTTCAAACATAGCCCTGACATGATCCCACCCCTCGCTTTCTCCGTCGTCTGCTTCTCATCATAACATAACATCCTCACCACGCCATACACGCCCTCCGTCTGTTCCACGCTTTCCAACAAGAGGCCCTCAGCTGTCATCGTCGTATATCGCCACAAGAACTTCACAATGCATTGCTCGCAATCCTGAGTGAATGCTCGAAAGCACACAGTTCCGCGGCATGCAATGCCAGGGCGGATAAAGAGCCGCTGGAAAAGGCGGTATACTGGAGCCGACTCGCCGCCAGGATGGACGATACGTACGTAGAACTCGGGACGTTTGTCGAGGTTGTACGGAGCCCAGCAGTTATTTGGGTCAAGGGCGGCGGTGTAGTGGTAGGGCTTTGTGCATGCAAAATCGCTAAATATATCTGGGTCGAATCCAAGGTTCATGTCATCCATCACGGTGTAGGCGAGGATGATCTTGATGAACCTTTGCCGGGTGGCTGGATCGGTGTCGTCAGTTACACAGCTAAACACTGTAGATGAAAGACCGCCCGAACGATCGAATCTCCAGAGTCGCAATCCGCCGGGCATAATAGTGAAGCCGTGGAAGACATGGCGAAAAGGCTGAGCACCAAAAGCGTCCGAAACATAACCCGCAAGTTGTGTGGCCGCTACAGCATCCATATCGCAAGACTTATGCTCTCCGAGCACCAACGCCGATGACCACGCTGCCGTATTCCCCGGCGAAGTTGAGAGTACGATATCGACAGACCTTTTCGAGATGCCACCCGTCATCATAGCCCGGGATTTCGAAACCCACACTCTCGATTTTAGATGGTTTATCCAGATCTGGTCTTTTGCCCCACGCTCCCCGTCCACCTTATCAGCTCCGTCTGCCTTATCAGCCCCGTCCGCCTCATCAGCCCCACTCGCCTCACCAGCCCCATCCGCCTCATCAGCCTTGTCCAGATGTAACCCACCCACTCCAGCCACCACCGATTCCATCGACCCGGACTCCAGTATCGCGCGCGCTTCCTTGCAGATATCCCCCACAAGTTCAATAAACCATGGGAGGTATACCTTATCCAACCAGCCCTGTGGAGTCCAACGTGTAACGCCTTTCAGCCGCCGATCAACCGCCCCAACCAAGCAGTCAAATCTCTCGTTCTCGGCACTCCCTCGTTCCGGAAACACATAACGCTCCGCAAAATCGGCGATGTCGATGATCATGCGGCCGTTGAGTTCGTAGAGCAGATGCCTGTCGACAGATTCGTGCGTGGCATTGCCGGAGCCCGTCTCGAACGAGGAGCGACCGGGGGCGACGGGCGTGGACTCAACGGCGGGGGAAAGGAAGCTGTTGGAACGAGGGGGGGTGGACCCCGGGTCAGACATTGTGGGGGAGATCGGGGGAGATGGGGGCGTCGTGATGGGTCTCCTCGAACGCGGTACGAGAGGTTTGACGCGTCCGAGGCGGCTCCGCCTTCGACTTGGCGAAGCGAATATTCGCGCTCCTCCCGCCACGCAAGAAAACTTTTGCCCGCTGGCGGCTCGGGCTAAGCAAATAGGAGCCACACAATTTGGCTGGCTCCTATTTGCCGCGGCGGGAAAACCTCGGGTTTTTCCGCCCGCAATACATATCATTTCAACACACACTACGGCAAATGTTGGTTATTGAGCGCGCAGCGGAGAGAGAATAGGGGTCAGCTCTTTCTTGTATCTAGTGAGAATGGTATATAACTTGCTTGATTGATCTAGCATTAACTACACTGAGTTCCGACCGGCTTAAATGCTCGGTGTGTCTGAGAGGTCTTAGTAAAGGTTGCCATCGCCCACAATTCCCGTGGCGCTTGGCACAGCCCCGCGATTACTATCCGCTGCAATAAACATGTAGAATAGATTCTCAAAATACAAAGTAACAACAAGCTGACATGCTACGCGAGACGATCCAGGCACCCGGGACGGGAGAATAGGGGCAGCGGAAATCGGCTGGGTTCCTATTCGTTGCCACGGGAGAGCTCTTGGTCCAGCCACCCAATTTCCCATATGGACTCTGACAAAAGTAAGTAATCTTGGGAAAACACATGGCGCTATTCTCTAGCGCTGCTAGGGAAAGGTAATCTCAACAAACCAACTTTACTAGGGTGGAGTTCTGATACTCCACAAGAGAGAGAATAATTGTAGCAAATTCTTTTCTATCACTACTTTTCGCCAGGTTGAAAAACCGAGTTTCCCGCATCTCCAGAAACACGTCAGCAAGATCGGAATTGGGTGCGGACTTGGTGGTATGTGCCCCAGGGGTATTGGCGCTGGATATCCCCTCCAAAATGTAGGATTGATATTCGCTAGTGATCTTTGCCGAAGAAAGGGCTACTCTCTGTTGTGCCCCCGTGAGTATGAACACCTAGAGGTCTTTGTAAGCATCTCTCCTAAATATATCTTGGGCTCTCTAGCATACATAGAATGGCAGAGCCAGACCAGCATGACTCCAGGCGTGTGCTAGTGCAACAATTTCTCCCGCTTGTTGAGCAAGAGTGCCGGCATCCTTGGCGAGGATGGTGTCGTCGCCCTTATTTATAATGCTATATTCTCGCTTGACCTGATTGTATCAATTAAGGCTCTCTGCTCATCCCAAGCAGACAATAGGTACCTCTATCGAGCAAGCAGGAATATCCAATGCTGGGACCCAATTGCCTTCTCTATCGAATTTCATTAAAACTAATGACCCATCATTAATCGATGTACATGTTCGGTCGCTGGCGAAGGTTCTGAAGGATATACTGTGTCCGCCAGGCCTACACAACTGTTAGTCACGATTCCCACAGATTGAACTATTGATAATGACCTGAACTCTGCAATACGGGGCAAGCTATCCCGATTGGGATACTTCCGGGTGTAATATGTGCCAATGATGCCTTGCAAAAATTGGAGAACTAATATTTCGGTGACTCTCTCCGGCTTAACCCGCAAGCTGTGGTTCTGAATGTCTGGCGATGGCGTAAACGACTATACTGTTACATACATCTTCAATCTTTATTACCTGAATCTCGCGAGGCAGTAGTCTCATCGCTGATAGTACGCTGGTGCTTTTTCGCATCTCTTGGTGGCTGCACCCTGACAGGTTCATTTTCCGTAGGAGATTTCGCCAATATGGTTCCCAAGGCAGCGAAAAAACTGGCGAGAGGCCCACCACTGGTGGTAAGCTCATGTGTGGGGATATGTTCGATGCTGGAATCGGGAATGCCCTCTGGCGCCAGTTGGTCCATGACAGTCCGGTGAGCTTCCTCGTGTAGTTCACAAGAAGGAATAACTTCTCTTGCCTGTGAACAAAATTTCCTAATCACTCGATAAGCAGACGTTTGGAGGTCTCCCCAATCGCTGGTGGGAACGGCAAAGTCGGGTTCTAATATCAGTGAAGCCAGGTCAACCTCCTTCCAACCCGGATTCTTGAGTATGAAGCTAGTTATCGAGGTTGGAAGCGGTGTCGCTGACATAGCAATTTAATCTAGCGGTGCTTCACGGTTTAGGAGGGTGAGAGGTCTGGACGTCTCTAGTGGGTTGTTTGCACGGAGTGTTGGGGGGGAGCTGGTGGGGGTGATGATGATGATGATGATGTCTATTTAACGTCCGAAAAAGAGCCCAGAGGGGCTATAGGACGGGCTGGGCTATGCCAGCCTATCTAGAGTTATGTACATTTCCTGCAGAACCGTCTTTCTCACGACGCGTCCTGCTTTTCTTGCTCTAATACTCCTTGGTGGTACAAAGTTGTCCGTCACGTTGCGTGACGAGGCACCTCTATGGGTGCTTGAGAAGAGGGGGAGGTGGGGGTGAGAGTGGGGGTAGTTTCTGGCTGCCGCAGTTGCATGGGGCAGATTTCTGTGTAAAACTGGGTTTCTTTTAACCACTTGGAGAATCTAATTGCTCCTTCTGATGTGCCAAGCAGTTCTGGGATCGTGTTTTGAGGTTGGTGCCAGTCCGCTTTTCTTGTCGCCTTCTTGCCCTTCCTGCAGAAAAAGAAATGCTCCGGTGTCTTTTGTCTGTCGCAGCTACAATAGAACTCTGCATTGTCATGGTGGAAACGCCTATGGTAGTTGGCAAAGTCTCCATGGCCAGATCTAGCTGCGTAAAGTTTGCCAAGTGCAAAGCGCGGGAGGAAGAGCTCGGGGGGGTGTAGCTTTAGTGGAATGTTGAGTTCCTTATATCGTGTTGGTGCATGTGTTCTCCACATCTCGGAGAATTCTTTGGCTATATGCGATTTTGCTAGGCGTTTTGTTGCAGCAAGGGAATAGGTAGGTAGGCAGTTCTCTGGGTGTTCGGCCGCCGTTCGTGCTTCTTTATCTGCTTCTTCGTTGCCTGGGATCCCAACATGTCCTGGACACCATCTAACCATTATCTTGCCTTCTTTTGTATATGCTTCTCGAGCACGGGCTGGCCACTGGTCTGCTAGGGTCTTGAACTTAGTAAATATGGCTTGGCTTGAGCTTGTTGTTGTAGAGAGAAGGCGGGCGGCGACTTCGAGGCTATCTAGGCAGATATGGACGTTGTCTGCATATCTTGCGGAGTAGTAGCTTAATGCTGCTTTGAGGCCTTGGGTTGCTGCATATGCTTCGGCATCGTATATTTCTGCCCCTTGTCCTAGTGACTGTCGACCCCTTAGGATTTTGCGGCGCGCTTGATAGGCTACCCAGCCAGATCCGGCTGAGCCGTTTCTATTTTGCTCTACTCTAGAGCCATCCGTGTAGACGACGATATCTCTTGGGTTAATCCAAGTCAACCATCGTAGGAAGTTATCCTTTGCTTGGTCCTTTGATTGGCCTCCCTGGTATCCTACTCGAGTGAGGGCTGCTTTGTGGGGTTCTACTTCTTGCCATGGTGGGAGAATTAGGGGGTCTGTCCATTCTGTCTCTGGGGGTGCATTCTTGGCAAGCCTTTGGAAGCGTGTCTCGAAAGGGGTCCTTTGTCTTGCGCGTTGTCTTAGTGGGTGTCTTGAATCCAGTCGGTGAAGTCTAGCAGCTGCCTGTTTGACTCTGGCGTCTAGAGCGATCTCAATGGGTGGGATTCCTGCCTCGCGTTGTAGTGCCGCTATCGGGGTAGTCTTGTAGACTGGGAGCATTCCTCTAAGCGCGATGTTTTGGACTACTTCCATTCTATGGAGGTGTGTCGTTACGCCATTGCTGACCTGCCTCCCCTTTCTGTCTCTTGTTTTTCCAGGCCACCAGGCCTCAGCTGCATGCATTAGTACCGAGAGAATGCATGCTTGCACTGCTTGTCGCTGAAGGGCTGGGGGGATGCCTCGAATTGTGTTTCCAAGTGCTTTGATGCTCGTTGCTACAATCTGTGCTCTAGCAGCCCATACTTTCATATGAGTTTTGAAGGTTAGCTTCCTATCGAAGTAAACTCCAAGCCAGCGCAGTGCTTTCTTTGGGTCGATGGGATGGACTATGGTTTCTGGAGTAGTAGAGATTTGGACGGGTGGGTTCCCTAGTCTGCGGCGCGTTAGGTGCAGGAGTTCTGATTTCGCCATATCGAAGGTAAGGCCTTCCTCCTTGGCCCAGGCAAAGAGTTCCTGGCAGTCGTTGCTTAAGGTCGTGCAGTTTTCTTCCAGCGATTTACTTGTTGCTAGGAGGCAAATATCATCTGCGTAGCCAAATTTCCTTTTCCTTTGTCGTGCTAGCCCTATGTTAAATAGCGGTTGGATATAGAGCATAAATAAAATAGGGGAGACTGGGGACCCTTGCGGAAGGCCACTTTCTATTGCTCTTGTCTCTCCCATATTTCCATCCAGTCTAATGCTCGCTGTTCGCTCTTCTGTGAAGCTGGCGACCCAGGCAATTAGGTTCTTTGGCCAGCCTTGTTGGCGGAGCCGCTTGATTAGCCGGCCTGGAAGTACTGCGTCGAATGCTCCCTTTATATCGAGTGTAAGCATGGAAGCGGTGTTGCCCTGGGCCCATGCTTCTTCGATATCGTGGATAAGAGCTGTGGCTAGGTCGGTTGCCGAGCGGAGTGGTAGGGCTCCAAACTGTTGTTTGTGGAGCACTTTTCCTTTTATCGCGGTCCAGGCTAGTCTTTTGGCTATCAGACGTTCTAGCCCTTTCCCGAGAACAGCGAGTAGAGTTATTAGCCGGTACGACCGTACGAGTGCCCGGTTTCGTTTTCCTGGCTTCTCCAGTACACATAAGATGGCTGATCGAAATGTTCGAGGGTGCCAGCCATATTGCCAGCATTTGGAGAAAAGTGTTGTCGTTACATTACTTATGGTTGGCCAGGCAAGCTTAATCGCTGCTGGCGAAATCTTATCCTTGCCTGGGGTCGAGTTTTGTGTGTGTAGGAGTGTGCTCTCAATTTCTCTCACGGTAATCGGTGGAAGGGAGAGGGCTCCAGGTAGAGGGTTGTAGTTGGAAAGGTCTATTGGAACATCTTCTTTAAAGGTGGCTTTCTGCAGTAGCTCTCTGGCGAGAAGGTCTTGCTTTTCTTTTGGTGCTGTCGCAAGATTGTCGGAGGTGGGGTCTATTAGTGGGGGGGTTGTATACTGCCCTACTGCCTTGTGCCATTTTGTCATTTGGAAGACCTCGGTGCTTTGCGAGGCTTCGTTAATTCTCTTTTGCCAGTATGTGTACTTGGCTTGGCGAGTAGTACGTCTGAGCTCTGTCTTTGCTAAATTGGTTTCCACAAGTGCCTCTCGCGCTTCTATTCCAAGGCTAGTTAGGAATTGTGAGTCCGATCTTTTCTGTCTGTATGCCCTAGCAGCTTTCTGACAGCCTTCGTTCCACCACGGATGCCCTGTCACTCTACCAGATGCTCTCTTGGTTGAGGCTGTGAGGGCGGTTATGATTGCCTGTGAGATCTCATCCGCTAAGCGATCAAGGAGGGGGCGAGTAAGGATGTCATCTTGGTTTTGGGAGAGTTCCGCTGCTGTATGCTCCGCTGGGATAATCGCGGTTTCTAGTGTCGTTTTGAAAAGATCGCTGTTTGTGGTGTCCATCTGGAATTGGCCTTGTTTGTTGGTGGTTTTGCGGCTTAAGTTGATGCCTATGCGTGTTAGGAGCGTTTCGTGGTCTGAGGTAGTGTTTAGGTCGCTAGCGATAACTGTTGTGACTCTGTGCCTCATGAGCGCTGGAGAGGCCCAGGCAAGGTCGATTGTGTTGCCTCTAGCATGGGTTGGCTTGTTAAGTGGGGAGATAAGGGAAAGAGTTTGCTGTTGTGTCCACTGGACAAAACGTTCAGCTCCCTGTGAGGTCAGCATGCTCGAGGGTTGCCAGTACTCGTGTCGCAGGTTGAAATCGCCTGCTAGGAGTAGGGGATGGTCCTGTTTGATTGCTATTTTCTCTAGAGCTTTAACTGTATTGCCCTCTCCTTTTGATCCTACGGGTGCATTGTATATGTTGGTGATAGATATCGGAGGGGTGAAGGGGGGGTGAATCTGTACAGAGAGTAGGTCTCTGCTGGTCTGGAGACCTAGTGTCTCCTGCGTAGGATTTAGAGGGGATGTTTTTCGGAAGTAGGATATGACTCTAGGGCGGGTGCTCCAGTCTTGTGTTGGGGCAAAGGGTTGGTAGGCTGGATGTTTCTTCGTGATTCTGCGGCCTCGCTCCTTGTGTATCCAGGGTTCTTGAATTAGTACTACATCTATTTGGTCTTGATGTGCTAGGTTTAAAGCAAGTTCATGCGAGTCGCTTCCTCTGCCGACGTTAGCCTGCATAATGCTGATCGTGTCTTTTAATTTATGCCTGTTGTTGTTCTGCATTTAGAGGGGTTAGGGTGGGTGTTGGTGTTCTTGTTGCCGGTATCCTCTGGGTCTGGCATTTGCTTTTCCTTGCTTCCTCCCTGTAGGCTGAAGCCTGAGCGCTTCTAATAGCAGTTAGTTCCATTCGTGTCTTTTTCTGAATAGTCCCCCTTGCTAACGTTGGTTTTGCTGGGCAGTTGGAATCATCGGCCAGGTGAGGACCTAGGCACTTTGCGCACTGTTTTGGGCAGTCACAGTCGAGATTTTTCTGCGGGCAGGTGTGTAGGGCTTCTGTATGTTGTGTTGAGTTGCAGAGGCGGCAGCGTTGGCTTCTCATGCAGTGTTGTTCGTTGTGAAAGTCCCAGCAACGTCGACATTGTCGGATTTGGACTCTTGGCCTTTTGATGATTACTGGGCATCTCACTCCGAAGAGAGCTATGCGCCTGGGTAGTTTTGCAATACTCTCAGTTTTGCAGGCTACTACGAGTGTTCCTCGTTGTAGTTTGTTTTCTACTGTTGCCTTACTCCAGCGCACTTTCTCCATCTGAATTCCTGTTGTTAGTTGAAGCTCGGTTCTCGCTATCTCCTCTGTAACCGGCATTTCTTCCCCCTCGAAGCTATGAATGGTAGTCGGTAGCTCAGGGATAATTGCTGTTATCCATTTTTCCTCCATCTCAATTGAGCAGTCCTGAATAATTTGTTGAATTGAGTCCTGGCTTTGGATGACTTGCTGTGCTGCCTTTACGTCCTTACATAGCAGTGCGAAGCCGGTTGGGACGGGTTGTACCTCTTTAATCTGTGTTTCGTGTGGGAGGAGGGTGCGTAGCTTTTGTAGGATGGCGTATGGGGCTAGTTTTCTAGCTGTGTGTTGTTTTCCTATACGGATGAAAACTCTAGTTTTCTCCGTTTGTGAGGAGTCTGTATGTTGGATTACTCGGAGGGGTTTGTCTGGGGTGCACTCAGGGTGGTCTATTCTTGCCGCCTCGACCCATGTAGAGTGTTGGTGTGTAGGTTGGTCTGCCTTAGTATGCACTTTGAGACCTATCGTGTGACGTGAGAGATGACGCTGTAGAGTTTCTTTCAAGTCTATTGCAAGAGCTTGTGCTTCTTCGCATTGTGTCTTCTGGGCCTCGGCCAGCTGCATGTCTAAAACCTCTGCTATCGCTAGAAAGTGGAGTCTTATCTTGCTCCTCCTTATGTCGTCCCTCGAAAAAGTCTCTCTTGCTGTTCTAGCAAGTATGGAGGATGGGACAAGGTTGGGAATAGGGTTTACAACAGGGAGGTTGGTCTGTGCGGGTATTTTAATTAATGGAGCAGCTTTAGTCTTTGTAAGTTGTGGGGGACTTGGAGGGAACTGATAGGCCCTCTTCTCGTGTCCCGGCTTCTTTTTTGGCGTTATGGGCCTGTAGGATGCGCTGCTTGCCACATTGCTTGGTGTGCTGTTTGACGCGTTGGTTGACGCGTAGGTCCACGTGTTTAGGAAGGGTGAGGGTGGTGGGCTAGAAGACAGTACTATAGGCTGTACTTCTTGCCCCTGGGTTGTCTGTACTAGAGAGATGGCTTGGACAGGTCTTCGCAAGTGTTGGTTCGAGGTGCTGGTAGGTTCTAGCTGAATGGTTGAAGATGCGTCGTCTACAATGTCTTGAGTTGGCCCATCGTGTTGTGCGTTAGTTGCCATTTTTTGAAGTCGCACTAGTTGTCTAACGTCCCGATGGCCTGGTGTCTGGGTTTGAAGCCTATATGATACACTGCTTGATGCATTGTTTGGTGTGTCACCTGCCGTATCGCTTGACGCGTCGCTTGTCGCGTCGCTTGATGTGTCGATGAAAGGTGAAGATATGTCTGGGTCTGGAGGCCGTACTTTAGCCGTGGCTTTTTGTGTATGAGTAGAGTTTCTCTGATGTTCTTAAGTGTCGCTGTTAGTTGCTAGTCGGATTGTGGATGTGTCATCTTGAGTGTCCCGTAGGCATGCGTCGTCACGGGTACGAGTGCCTCTCGTGGCCCTCAGGACACGGCTTGTCTGTCCGGGCATTCAGTTTGAGGAGGCGGCTCTTTCCTAGGTGTTCCGTTCTTTAGCTCGCAGTAGTTTGGCCGTGATCGTGGTAGTCGTGGCAGTGAAACAGCAAAGAGCGCAATTGCTATGCAGTTAGCCTGGAACCCTATCAGTTCCAGGCGCCCTGCCTACTACAGTCCCTGGCAGACTGTAGAAGCAACGTTGAGTGTTGATAGCAGTGTGCTGGGTGTTGATATTGTGGTTGCGCCTGAGGATCTATATGAATGTGTCGAATGGAGATTATTAATCGGTGCTAGCAGTCACAGGACAAGCACTAGCGTGCTTGTCGACAGCTGAGGTGGCTTAGTGATCTTGTGGGGGATGTGACGATGGAGCTGGTGGGGGGCTGGTGGGGCGGAGGCGATCGGGTGGTTAGACTTTTAAATCATCATGTGACTTGGCCGCTTGGCAGGCGCTTTAATGCGGGCGACTCCATCGCTCCATCACATCTCCATCACCGACCTTGATCACCATGTCCCCCTACCCATCCACCTCTGAGCCTAGCTATGCCCAGACCACCAACGAGGAGTTGCGTTTGGCTAAGAGTAAACTCACCGATAGCCCTGTATCCATCTTGAAGCTTCTCGATAACCCCGAAACACGGGATCCTGCCTCTTGGGGCTCTGACCACCTGAGCGCTGTTCGAGCAGTTTTCTTTGATGACCTCCCCACCGAGCGCATAGTGAACCAGGCAAGCCTACTCGATATTCCCGCGGTTCGACTAGCGTTTTCCGAACATGCAGCTGGGCCCGGCATGTGGCAACAGAATAACTTTCACAATAATCTGGGGGCGCTCGTCCGATCGCGCCCTGGGGATGACCTCAGGAGTCGAGCGCTTATGGCCTTGATGAGTGCCTGCAACCTAGCGAAGCGCCTGGTATGGGTGCGGTTTAGGTTTCATATGGTGAATAATTTAAAGGGGTATGTTGGGCAGCTGCTCTGCCCGACATTAGTAAAACCAAGTTACTGATCTCCGCGGAAGAGGTAATAAGAAAAACGAGCTATCCCTCGGCAGGGGACTTGTCGCCTGGCAGGACGGAAGGCTCCAATGGTTATCATGTATAGTGGGTTCATATCACGGACGGGCCTTGAATGGCACATGGGCACCGCCTGTTGCCAACCTGATTGATACGTCTATCAACGACACTCAAAGAAATGTCCGTCAGGCGGCAATGCATCTTGCATTGGCAAAACATGCTGAGGATGGACACTGGGGAATCCCCGACCCTTCAGTGCAAGGCAGGCTATTTCCTCTCCCGCACGTTATTTTATCACAGCCGCTGACTCGCGTCGGCAGATCCTGGCGAATGCGGCAGATGGGTGCAGAGCTGGAAGATTGAGCAACGTCTGCAACAGGAAGAGGAGGAGCATACGAAACTGTACTTCGAAGTAGGCTATGGAACAATGCACCCCAGATATCGCTGCAAAGCTAACCCTCTGTCCAATTACTTTTCAGACGTATGTTCTCCACACAATATGCGATGGCATCCAGACACCGCGGATCTCTTTCTCGGCCGCGTGCATTGCGCAGTCGTATCTAAAGGCGGTTTGGACGGGAGGTCTCTCTATCCCCGACGGCGACTACGATAGTTACCTGAAGATACGGCGTACGAGGTATTATGACCTCAGCAACCAGAAGGACGTGGAGGATGTAGGCGAGATATTATGCAGGATTACCGCCGTGGTGGGGAACCACCCCTAATAATTTCAGACTTATCCCCAGCATGTTGCATGTTGCATGTGCGTCCTGCGTGCTTGAACGAGGGTGCAGCGAGGATCTGTGTGAATGCTGCGAGGATCTATGTGAACGTTTACCCAATCAACAGCATGCCTGGGCTCACAAAGTTTACTTAGTTGTGACTACCCCCCATCACGGCTGCGGGAAATCGCCATTCCCAGGAGGTTCTTGCATTCTCCTAAATATTTCATATCGAATCCGCTAATTACTGGGCACCATTTTTTTTGCTTCGCCAATAGCCTTCAGATCCTTCACGCCAGCTAACACAAGTTCACCCACGTACGCCGCAATTCGCTAGGACTTTTTCCGCTGTAATATATTCCATAATCTGCCAGCAATTGCGCGTATCCATTGGCCACTAGGTGGTCCTACAGCTTCTGGTTCCACATTCGGGCCGATTGTTTGTGTTGGAAGTTACGTCTCCAAGCTTTATTGGGGCGAACCGACTTCTCCTTCGCGGTGACGAACAGGGTCCCCGCAGATTGTGCTGCCCCTTTTCGGCATACTAAAACTATTAGCGCGAAAAATTGTTCTCTTACATGTAGGTTGTTACGCCGCCGAGTTCTCACGCTGTACCAAATACTATCTATTCTATTACATTTCATCTCCAACACATTCTCATTACAATCTACATGCGTAGTAATGGTAATCCTATTGCTCTTGGGGTCCCACAGGCAGTAATGCGTAGCCGTTTCGCCATATCCTAGCATAATGCATTTTTTTATTATTTTCTTCAAGCTTGTGCTCGCGTTGTCCCTTCGGGGCTAGGTTGTAGGCACCACAGCTAAAGGCTCGTAAATGAGCTAAATTCGGCCTCGCGCCAGTCCATTGATCCTCAGGGGTTTGCTCTTCGCCTTGTACAGACGTTCTGTTGCGTTGATAAGCCGCTGTTTGGACTACCTCTAGCCATTACCTGTATGGAAATCTCGATCCAATTACCATGACCTTCGTCTTCCCAATAATTGTCCTGTTGATACGCTCAGCCACGCCATTCTGCTCGGGGATATATCGTGCCGTCAATTCCATGTGGTCACCATGCTCTCCAATACATTCAGATAGCGCTTTCGACTCAGTGGCATCGCCACATCGGATTGCTTTTCCTTCGCCGGGCCCAGAGCCATTCCAGTAACTGCCCCGGCTACTCCGTCTAGCTGGCCATTGTTGAAATGTCATGGGTCGCGGGCGGAACAACCCGAGACTTTCCCGTGGCGGCAAATAGGAGCCAGCCAAATTGTGTGGCCACTATTTACCCAGCACAGATTGCTGGCGGGCGAAAAGTTTTTTCTTTATCTATATTCACGTTCTGTCACACAAGCTTCACCTCGAACCTAATACATTTTATTCTATCGTCTATTCTGGCAGGTTGCTTGTGTAGCTGTGGAATAAGTGTTGAAAAAAGAACTATATCCGCGGAGACATTGATACGCGGACATCACTCCTTTGTGCATAACACGGCACTAGCCCCTAACACTAGAAGTCATGGTAGCCCTAACACAGGACCACCATGTAAATATATAAAGGCTGCTCTTTCCCATGTAGCCAGATAGTCAATCTACATGATCCATCCTGATCTTCAACAGTTTTCTATAAATTAGGAGGCAGAATAGCGAGCTTATCTGTAAGGGCAAAATCACTTGCAATCTCCAATCTTCGTATCCGCCGGTCGATTCAACTTAACTCAAGCTAAACAGAACACAACCGGACATGCCACGCTCGGCTACACGTAATGAGCGGTTGGATATGGAATTGCGCCTCGCGGCTAAGAAGGGAATTGAAAAAGAAATCGAGAGGCTCCTAGGTATAGCGGGCGTCGACGTCAACTCTAGGGGCAGCAGTCGCCGGACGCCGCTGGTGTTGGCTGCCAAGAATGGACATGGAGCCGTTGTGGCGCGACTGTTACGTGCGGAGGGTGTCGATCTCAACTCCATGGACGAGCATGGCAAGACGCCGCTGGCGTTGGCTGCCCAGGGCGGACATCAAATCGTTGTGGAACTGCTGCTTGTGGAGGGCGTCGACGTCAACTCCAGGGACATGTGTGGCGAAACGCCGCTAGTACTAGCTACCAGGTATGGACATGAAACCGTTGCGGCGCGACTGCTACGCGTGGAGGGTGTCGAACTCAACTCCAAGAACGAACATGGCAAGACGCCGCTGGCGTTGGCTGCCCAGGGCGGACATCAAGTCGTTGTGGAACTGCTGCTTATGGAGGGCGTCGACGTCAACTCCAGGGACACGTGTGGAGAAACGCCGCTGGCGTTGGCTGCCGTGGCCGGGCATCAAACCGTTGTGGAGCGACTGCTATGTGTGGAGAGCATCGACGTCAACTCCGGGGACGTGTGGGGCCAGACGCCGCTGGCGTTTGCTGCCGGGAATGGACATGAGGGCGTTGTAAAGCTACTGTTGGATGAGCAGGGTATCGATGCCAATTCCAAGGACAAGTGGGGCCAGACGCCGCTGTCGGAAGCTATCGACGAGAGCCATGAAGCCGTTGTAGAGCTGCTCCTAGGCGTGGTGGGCATCGATGTCAACTCTAGAGACCACACGGGCCAGACGCCGCTCTGGATTGCTGCCCGGAACGGGGATGAGGCCATTGTAACACTGCTGCTGCGTACGGAGGGCATCGACGTCAACCCCAAAAACGACAGGAACGAGACGCCGCTGTGGATTGCTGCCCGGAACGGGGATGAGGCCATTGTAACACTGCTGCTGCGTACGGAGGGCATCGACGTCAACCCCAGAAACGACAGGAACGAGACGCCGCTGTGGATTGCTGCCCAGAATGGGAATGAGGCCATCGTAACATCACTGCTGCGTACGGAGGGTGTCGACGTTAACGCCAAGGACCGGCTGAACCAGTCGCCATTGATGGCAGCTGCCGAGAAAGGACATGAAGCTATTATCGGGCTGCTGCTACTTGCAAGGGGGCATTGTTGAATGGAGCTATGGCAGTCGATTCGTGACAATCGTTGTAGTTGTATATACCGCTATGCATATCAGATAAGACTTATTTCATTCTCATCACCACCGTGCATGTACGAGGATTTGTGTGAATGTTGGCCCAATGAACCGTAAGCCTGGACTCACAAAGTTTACCACCCGATGAGGATGCGCTCACATTTGCTAACATTTTGTAATGTCTTTGCTCATTTTTTCTGAGAATTGGTTCCCAAGGGAGACTTGGTTGGAATGGGCAACGGCCACGTGGTGATCTCAGTAGTTTGTGTGTGGCGACGATCCACCGATGCTATGCTTAATGTTGGATTTAGACGGTTGCAGTGATGTAGAAGGAGAAGACGGAGGAAGAAGAGATGTCGCAGCTATGTGGCTGCCGCTGTTGGTATGAGCTACGAGAGGTTGGAGGCACGTTGTAGATAGACAATAGACTTAGTTCAATTCTCTTGCGTATATTAGATTGCATAGGCATAAGGCCTGCTTATATAGACAAAACGTTGCTGCGACGCGGCAGCGTCAAGACCCTTCCTCGGTCGCTCCGCAAGCCTCGCCACCATCAGACGTCATGGTGTTGAGGTGTCTGAGGCAACTCAGCTGCTGACGAGCACCACCACGCTCGTTCTCAGCTAGTTAGGTCTCGTCCTCAGCTAGCTAGGTATCCCCGTGGCGATACCAGCGACACCAATCAACAGCCGCCTTGGCAGCGACACGTTGCCAAGATAGGGGCAGCGCCCAATTCCAACACTTAATCTGTATGGAAGCATGTCAACACTTTGATTGCCCCAACCACCACCACCACCACCACCACCACCACCGTCACTACGTTCCATCGAAAATAAGAGAATAGCCCAAATTAATTCTATCCCATCTACGCGGAGTTCTGGGCGTTTTATGTATATAGTAAAACTTTTCGCCCGCTAGCAATTCGAGCTGGGCGATAGGAGCCACGCAATTTGGCTAGCTACTGATCGCCGCCGCGGAAGGGTCTCGAGTCGTTCCACCTGCAACACCTAATATTTCAACAATTTTATGTTGTTCAAATGCGCCAAGGTGCGCACAGCCCCGGATAGTGTTAATTGCTCGTTCTTTTTGCAGTGGCGAGGCATGATCCGCATTAGCAATCTGGGTAAGACTGGAGTATTCGGGGTACCGATAGAATATCTAGATCCTGGGGTGAGGTAGGCGGTTTGCCAATTTTATTATACTGAGGGTGGCATATTAGCTGGCATAGTAGCATGTCAGAGGGGAAGCCGGTTTATTGTTGGCGCAATATCCGCAGAGAATCGTGGTCCGGATGGCATTGCTTTGATGTAGAGGGCGTTGACCGGTTTCATTGGGTTTTCTTTACTACCCGGGATGCTGGCGGCTTGGCTACCATAGTGCTTTCTTTCAGGATGGTCGATAAAGGGATCTTGAAGTTTCATGTATCACATCAAGAATTCCATAACGCTTTGAGTTTATAAATCACAAGACATTTTAACACCGCTTTTTGGATTAGCATTGGTGTTGGGCCATGCAATAGTCCTAGCTGGCACTCCCGCCGGTACCATTGCTTTGTCGTGAGCGCTTCTGCTTCTAAAATAACCTGGACCTTCGGCGGTTTTCTATATCATTTGTTTCCGATCGGGGGTAGCGGATTGGTATCGTGCCGGCAGTATTCGCGTTCACTTGAGAATGCTCAGAACGAGGGCAGTAGTATTCAATTTTTATTGCGCGCTGCCTAAATGTGAGTGTGCCTACGGTGGTTGTTGAAAATTGGGGCTGCGGAGGCACGATTGGAGACACGAGCCTCAGATGTAGCTAAAACTGGTATTCACAGGTCATGAAAAACAAGACAGAATTACCGGTTACAATTGTTGGAAGGATGTGTTGTTGCGGGCTGTGCGTATGGGCGGGATTATATTAGGAGCAAAAAATAACGAGGGTGTAGGTAGGTAGGTGTTGGAATTGGGGCGCTGCCCCTTTCTTGGCAGCGTGTCGCTGCCAAGGCGGCAGCCACATAGCTGCGAGAACTCTTCTTCCTCCGTCTTCTCTTCATCATCCGCATGTCAATTAGACCTATCTACATCGCTGTGATCATCTAAATCCGACACTATGTATAGCGGCCGTGTTGTTCTACGAACGCGAAGTAGGTTGGGAGAAAATTGTTGAAGTTTCATATGTGTTTTTGGTTTGGGGGTCCCGATCGCAACCAGTTTCAGGGAATAGGGGCCACCCAAACTTAGTGTGCCCCGATTATGCGATGCGGGGCTCCCAGGGCGCGAGTGTCTTTATCTTGCACGTCCATCTTGTCTGTTAGAACTTATCTACAATTCATTCTATCTACTGCCTACGTATTATTCTCAACAGAAATTCTTGTTGAGCGCTCGAGCGCCAAGTCGCTCGAAGAGAGGTTAGTACGGAGTCGGGGGAACTCGTTGGCCCGCACATCGACTGCAATGCTCGACATATACGTTGCGGTAAATCCCTCGGATTACTTTCACGCTCGGTCCGATCATGAGGATGTTTAGATGAATGGCGAAATAGGGGCAAGCCAATTAGTACTAGCTATTAAATCTACTCAGTCAGCTTAGCGCCCTCGCGCCAAACGAAAAATTTTCCTCTCGCTCCATCTTGCAAGTAACGCGATCGCTGTACATAGCCAATCCAATCTATTCTGCTCCTCGTTTTAATAGATTCGCGGTAGTAAGTCCACACGTACATGTTGAGATGTTTTTTGTTGACATATTCCTAACCGCCGTCATGATGCTATGGCTATGCTACCTCCGACCAGCCGCCCGACCGATCCAATTCTCACTATGACAACATTTTTACTTGTTTTGTTTGATAAGTCAGATGGACGATATATGTTCTGTATACTAGATGGGTGGTGTGTGTTTAGGGAGTTACATTGATGGTGTGTACATGTTAGATACATGGTATGTGCACGCGTGTTGAGGCTCTTGCTTGTTTTGCTCCGCGAGTGAGGCGTATGATGTGCATCTTTTGGTTGAAGTCATCAGTCATTGCGTATTGTGACATGACGTATGTTGATTAATAGACAGACTGGATACGACGTACATAGATTAATAGGCTCGATCCCTACCAAGCGGTAAACTTTGTATGTTGACTATTCATTGGGCCAACGTTCACACAGGTCCTCGCGTTGAAGTGTTATGTGTTGCAGGCTGAATTACCCGTGACTTCTCCTGTAGTGACGGATGGGGGATGGCCGAATTGCTAGCGGGCGAAAAGTTTTGCTGCCGCGTCACCTTCTCTCTCTCTTAATGTAGTGAACACGAACAATTCTCTTCTCTATTCCAGCACTGAGCCTCCGACAAACCGCCCGACCGACCTGACTATTGCTACATCAACACTGTTGCTGGTGGTCATTTTTGTTGGATTCGTCGCAATAGTACATACGAGAAAAGACGCTCGAGCACTCGCAGGGTCTAAGCAACAGTAGCAGCCATGTCAATTCGCCACATACTATATGAGACGCCCAGAACCCCGAGTAGATAGGATAGAATTGATACGAGCTATTCTCATATTTTCGATGAAACATAGTGACTGACACTGGTGGCGGCGGCGGGGGCAAGCAAAGCGTCGTCCGTTGAGCATTGCAATCGACGCGCGAACAAGTGGGTTTGCTTTTGGCACGGAATAGAAGCTAGCGACTTGGCGCCCTTCTTACTCCGTGCTAAGAACACGCTGGCTGTACATAGTCAATCAATCTATTCTACTCCTCGTTCAATATTGACGTGCTTCCATGTAGATTAAAGCATCGCATCAATAGACCATCGCCGCTACCGGGATGTCAACAGAGTGACCACGCAGCCGCCGCCCATTCCAACTAAACTCTCAAAAGTTGTTCCGTGCGCCTACTTACAAAACAAGCAAGTATTGTTAGTGGCCTGTTGTGGGTGTGTTGTGGTGCCGCCACATGAAAATTTTGACAACAACCTTCCCGATTGGGAACTGGGGAAAAGCTGTCACAACCTCATGTAGAACTTCTCTTCTAGATAGTCAGTCGCTACGCTACTCAATATATTTACATTAACCCCTTGTGTGCTCGTGCCCTCGCCGCCCATTGTACTGCATATCTCCAACAATGTGGAAACTGCTGCGCTAATGGTGGATGAGGGGGGGAAGGGAGGAAGATAATGCTCTGAGAGCTTTTATACACGTACATATCTTTTGGATCACTCTTTGTTGGAAGTATGCTCACGATGTAGGCAATACGTAGTGGATAGACAATAGACTCAATGATCGATTCTAAAAAATGTGGGAGATCTCGTAGACCATGTAATATTGCGAGCTCGAGATCGGGGCCATTGAGTTTACCCCTTGCTTACTCCTTGCTTCCTCCGCGACCATACCGACGTCACCAATCAACACTCTTCACTCCTCGTCAACGGCAAGTGTTGACGGGATGTGAAGCGGGTGTTATTAATCTTGTCGGATACAGTTTCTGAACGTTCCCGAAACAACCCAATCTCGGGTATATAAAGGGCGCCCTGGCCAGCCAACCTCCATTCCATCAACAGCTTCAGACACTGCCTTCGCAGTACCCGGCCTAGGCTTCACGACAGCCCTGCGTCTGCCCTCTGCGGCACTAGACGCCGGCGCCTGATCTCAGAGGTTGTCCTGAACCTCCAGGAGCCCAACGAAAGCCGCATCGACCAGATGCGCCCGTTTTCGACCCTCCCCTTCGTAGGGGGTCTGATGGATATCCATCTGTCAACACCTCCACCCAGACCCATGCGTCCTTGGCGGAGCGGAGCCTGTGTTTAGAATCCCGCATATTTGTGCCCGTGGTGTCCGGATTGTATCACTTTATCCAGTTTGACGCCTCATGGGCCGCTGTTGTTGAGTGGTGGCGAATGCTGCTTGTGGTTAGGAGCGTTTCCCGCAGTCTCCCCCGTCGGGGTAGATATGATGAGAGGGTAGCCGACATGTGCTCGTGCCACTATTCAACGAGAACTTCCTAGCCCTCTGGACAGTATTTCTTTCTCCTGACGTGCTGCTTCCATAGACTGCGGCTTGGTTTGAGCCTTTGGGCTCTCGCTCGCACCCTCCACGTCTTCGTCCTCGTCGAAAGCTCCCCGCTGGGGTGGATATATGCGCTCGTGTCAATCTTTAACGAGGACTTCCCAGCCCTCTTACGATCTCCCCGCCGAGGTAGATATAATGAGAGGGCAGCCGGCCTTCCGCGATTCCATCCTGCAAACTACCAGCCACAGAACACTGGCTCTGGATTCACACCTGTCGCCGTGCCAGGAGGTACTCCGCGCCATTATTCCGATGTTCAATTACAGCTCCACCAATACCAGCGCGAGCTCATCGCAAATGCCACCAGAGGCAAAACGTCATCAGGCTGTGCGCGACCAGTGTCACCACGCCTCTTGCCACTTGGCAGTCCAGGACCCGTTACACCCCTCATGCTCGAAGAGGAGGGTGGATACCTCGTCGCAGGGGCCTCGAGTCAGAACTCGGTACTCGGTGAATCAGGGAAAAAGGACCT
This sequence comes from Geoglossum glabrum, assembly GCA_021527465.2. Lineage (NCBI taxonomy): Eukaryota > Fungi > Ascomycota > Geoglossomycetes > Geoglossales > Geoglossaceae > Geoglossum > Geoglossum glabrum. Next base: position 941 of record JAJDFE020000297.1, on the reverse strand, counting down.
TGTCGAGCGCCTTATACGAGAAGAGTCATTGCGGCATGGCGATGCACAGAGCGAGAGAGCAGCTCATGCTGGAGGGCGGCGATAGCAGGTGACCCGCGCCTCGCCCGGTCGATCCCGCTGTCTTCTATGACTTAGTGAAGATTCGCGGCGATAGCAGGTCACCCACACCTCACCCAATCGATCCCGCTGTCTTCTATGACTTAGTGAAGATTCGCGGCGATAGCAGATCACCCACGCCTCACCCAATCGATCCCGCTGTCTTCTATGACTTAGTGAAGATTCGCGGCGATAGCAGATCACCCACGCCTCACCCAATCGATCCCGCTGTCTTCTATGACTTAGTGAAGATTCGCAGCGAAATCGCTTCACATGCTCCCTCTCTGAGATGGAGTCTTTTCCCTTACATAGAAGATGGCAAATTAGGGTGGGTGGAATCAGCATTTACATCTTTGTTGTACCCCCGCAGTGGAATGCATTTCACCCTACTTGCATACGGGTGGGGCAGGCTCCTTACTCGTTTCCATGTATGGCCTCATCAATGGCCGCTCGGTCGAGTCGCGGGGTAGCGCAGAGAACCGTGAACAGGCAGCTAAAAAACCCACGATCATTGTGGGCAGTGGAGTAGTTGAACACCTTGAAGTCCTCGTTGACTATGCGCACGGGGGCGCGTCGACCGCCCCCCCCATCATACCTGTGAGAAGTAGCTCTGAACTTCATCTGAACCCACCGCGAAACTCACTCGGGCTGCTCGGCCGGGCCGGCAGTCTCCCGGTGAGCGAGATACGAATGGTCATCGAAGAGACCATAGCCCCTGAACCCACCGCGAAACTCACTCGGGCTGCTCGGCCGGGCCGGCGGAGTCTTCCGGTGAGCGAGATACGAATGGTCATCGAAGAGACCATAGCCCCTGAACCCACCGCGAAACTCACTCGGGCTGCTCG